>KL647298.1:1821862-1987180 GCA_000727475.1 Sarcocystis neurona
GCTGTTGTTGCTGCTGCGGCTGTTGCTGTTGCTGTTGTTGCTGCTGCGGCTGTTGCTGCTGCTGCTGTTGCTGCTCCTGCTGCGGTTGTTGCTGCTGTTGCTGCTGCTGCTGTTGGCGCTGCTGCTGTTGCCGCTGCTGCTGTTGCCGCTGCTGCTGTTGCCGCTGCTGCTGTTGCTGCTGCTGCTGTTGCTGCTGCTGCTGTTGCTGGTGCATGAACTGTCGCTGCTGGTGCTTGATTGGCTGCTGTTATTGCGGCCTGCAGTGCAAATTCTGCGGTTTACACTACCGTAGCCGCTGCATGTGTCCCTACTGCTGGCTGCCTTGTTGCTGCTGCTGCGTTGGCTGTTCGCGTTGCTTTGCTTGCCTCTGCTGCTGCAGCGCGCCATACGCCAGTCGGTTCCGCTGCTGTCCCCCGTGTCTCTGCTGCTGTCTGTGTGTCTGCCGCTGCTGACACTTCTCTTTCTGCTGCATGCGCTTCTGCTTCTCATGCACGTGCCGACGGAAGGAAAAGAGTAAGAGCTTCTTTCGACGCCGCTGCTACTCGGGCCTTGCTTGCTGTTGGCGCTGCCACCGACGGGCGTCTGCCTGCCGCTGCTGTGGTGCAGATCAAATCCAGCAAGTTGCGTCTGGAGTAGCTGCTGCTGCTCCTGCTGCTGCTGCCCATGAGGCGGCTGCTGCTTCTGCCAGCTTTGTGCTGCTGCGTCGCTAGTGTCCACGTCAAGAGCGCCTTCATCTGGAAGCGGCCTGCTGCCGTCCTGCTGGTTGAACTGGTTTTCTTTTTGCTGAAACTGCTGCTGCTGTTGTCGCGTAGCAGCATTCTGCTGCAGGCTCATCACGCAGGGCTGTGTATGCTCCCGGTACTGCTGCTGCTGCTGCCGCTGGAAGCGTCGCTGTTGCAGCTGGATGTTTTGCAGCTGACGCCGCGCATGCGGTTGCTGCTGCCGTGGCGGACGCTGTGCCGGTTGCGGTTGCTGTTGCTCCTGTTGCTGCTGCTTTTCTCTACTATTCAGCTGCCGCAGCGCTGCTGTAGAGAGTTTGTTTGTTCCGAGAAGCGCGACACGTGGGAGGAAGGATGGCGCTCTCGTTTTGCTGCTGGGGAAGCAGGAGGCAGCAGTTCCGCCTGTGAGTCCTGCTGTAACAGACGCAGCAGCAGAATTAGCCGGTGGGGCAGAGGAACTGTGAACAGCAGCAGCAGCAGCAAGACTGTCAGCCGTGGCAGACTCCTGTGAAACAGCAGCAACACCAAGTATTACAGGAGGTTGAGCATGTGCGACGGCAACGGCAGCAAAACTCTTTGACGCTGCCGACGGTCGCTGTTGTTTTGACGTCCACCAAGGGCACCGACCAGCACCAGACGCTGCACCGCCATTTTCAGAAGGAGAAGCAGCAGCTGCTGCAGGTGCTTGCCTTCTGCAGCAGCTGCTGTTGCTGCGGAAGCTGCTGCGGCTCGGAGGAATAGTCACCGCAGGGATACCAGTCCCACCAGAACGCGCACGAGCCACAGCGCCTCTGCGTGCGCCAGCAGCAGGAGGAAGACGCCCAACGGCGCTTTTGATAGTCTCCGCAGCTGCAGCATCACCAGCAAGAGAAGCGTCAGCAGCAGCAACTGCGGCAGCAGCGGAGTGTGTACGTGAAGCACTGGGAGCTACAGGTGCAGCAGCAGCAGCAGCAGCAAAACGTGAGCTCTGCGCAGCACCAGAGCTGGCCCCACACCGGGCAGCAACAGCACGTTGGTTGCCAGCAGCAGCAGCAGGAGCGCTGTCCACCACAGCGGCAGAAGTGGTTCGTTGATAAGAAGAAGCAGCAGCTACTCTCCTAGAGGTTTCTCTGTTTGAAGAGAAACAGTAGAATTTGCGGCTAGAGGACTGTATGCAACGTCTTGATTCCCTTGGGCTGGTGCATGTCAACGCGGTCCCCGCACTGCTGCTGCTGCTGCCGAGCGTCTGGGTCTGCGCTTTGTTGTCCAGCTGCTGCAGCTGTCGCGAAGAAAGCAGCGGGCTTGGGTGCCGCTGCTGCGTCCTATTCGTCGACGCATGCCGTCGTCCCGCAGTTTTCAAAGAAGCAGCACCGAGCGTTGCTGCTCCTGCTGCTCCTGCACCTCCTGATGGACTGGTATCTTCTGCTGCCGTTTTTGTATCTGCAGCTGCTGTTGGACGGTCCGCTGCTGCGCTTCGCGCTATAGCGGTGTCTGCTTCCCTTTTGGCGTTGAGCCCTTTATGCTGCTTCACTGCTGCCCCACTCTTCGACAGCGTATTACATGAATTCCTGCATGCAGCAACTGCTGCTGCATGTGACGAAATTTGTCCGGTCACTTCTGCTGCCCCTCTTGCTGCAGTTGCTGCCGCTGTAGCTGCTGCTGTTGTTTCTTGTACTGCTGCTGCTGCTGCAGCAGGGCATCGCAGAGTCGGTCTCTGCGTGCCAGTACCACAGAAGTGTCTGCTGTACGGTGTGGGGTTTCCCTGTTGCTGCTGCTCCTCACGCTGAACACAGGCACTGGCTTTACGTCCTGCCGCTCCTGCTGCGTAGGAGTGGCTGCTGCTATCTGCAGCTACACTGCTGCTCCTTCCGCTGCTGCTGTGCTGCTGCGTGCGACTTCTGCAGTTGCCGGCATCAACAGGAACAGCGGCTTCTCCCCCGGCGTGTAGCAGCTGCTGCTGTCGGGAAGCTGCCTGCTGCGTCGCCTGCTGCTGGAGCTGCCGCCGCTTCTGCTGCTGGACCTCCCAGTCACTACCGGCAACAGTACACATTGGCTGCTGTGCAGCATGCTGCTCCTGCCGGCGGTCGAAGGAGCGAATTTGCTGCTGGTGTTGTTGCTCCTTCAGCTGCTGCTGAAGCATCTTCTTCTCCTGCTGTTGAAAAAACTCACGTTCCTGCTGCTGTTGGACAAAGCCTTGTTGCTGCTGCTGCTCCACCATCTCATCTTCCCGCAACCTTTGCGGCGGGAGCTCAGCCAGTACCTCAGTTTCCGGCCGTTGACGACGATAGGCCTGCAGCTGCTCAAGGTCGTGTCGCTGTTGGTGCTGACAAACGTTTTGCTGCTGCTGCTCGAAAAAGTCGTGCTGTTGTTGCTTGGAGTAGTGCTGCAGCTGCCGCTGCTGCTGCCGGAGGACGGGTACGGCATCGTCCGACTGCTGACGAAGAAGCGGCTCGTGCTGCTGCTGCTGTGGGCTTCGTTGCTCCAGAAATTCTCGCTGCTTCTGCCGACATAGAAGCTCCTCATCCTTGCGCTGCTTCTGCCGATAAAGCCACTGCAGTCGGCGGCGCTCCTGTTTTTCGAAAAGCTGCTGCCGCTCCTGCTGCGCGACCTCGAGCCTACGTTGCTCCTGTTGCGGGTGAAGGTCCGCGTGCAGCCAGGGCTGCATGCGCTCTCGCTGCTGACATGCCTGCGGGTCCTCGGGCTGCTCCTGTCGCTGTTGCTGCCACGTTTGCTGCTGTAGATGCTGGCTTTCGCGCTCTTGCTGCTCGGGATGATTGCCCTCATGCTGCTGCTGCTGCTTCTCGTTTTTCAAATGAGCAGCAGAATGGACTTCTGCTGCTGCTTCTACGTGTAACGGAGAAAGAAACGCGAGGGCCTCTTGCGCTTCAACGTCTGCTGCTGCTGTTGAATGTTCCTCTAGATACAGCGACGGGGGCGGCTGCTGCCGCAGTTGCTGCTCGTCTGCAGCACCGTTTCCTCTGGCGCCTGCGGTGGTCCTACATGCCGCTTCTACGCATCTTTTCAGCAGTGCAGCCTCGCCCTTCCGGATGCGTCCCCTGCTGCTGTGGCTGCGGCTGCGCTT
Source organism: Sarcocystis neurona (assembly GCA_000727475.1). Classification (NCBI taxonomy): domain Eukaryota; phylum Apicomplexa; class Conoidasida; order Eucoccidiorida; family Sarcocystidae; genus Sarcocystis; species Sarcocystis neurona. The sequence goes on from KL647298.1 coordinate 1,825,643, forward strand.
GCTGCTGCAGCTGCTGCCGATATCCCCGCTGAGGCTGCTGTCGCAGCTCGAGCCGCCGCTGCTGAAGCCTGCCTTTTCAGCGGCCTCCGCTGCTGCGGTGCGTTGCTGCAGACGAAGACTGGCCCAGTCGGCAGCAACTTTTTCGGCTGAAGCAGCTGCTCTTCGCACTGCTGCTGCTGCTGCTCCTTCTGCTGCTGCAGCCGCTGCTCGCGCTCCCGCGTCTGTCTCTGCCAGCACTCCTGCTGGTGCTGCTTCTGCTTCCGTCTCGACGACTTCTGCTGCTGCTGGTTCCGCCGCCGCCGCTGCTGCCCCGCGGCTCCTGCAGCTTCTTCGGCAGACGGCGCTACTGGCTGCGCGTGCCTCTGCGTCTGAGGAACACGGGGACAAGAACTGCGGCGAAAAAAAGACTTCGTCTCTGAGCTGGACTTTGTCTTCTCCCTCGCTTTCCTTTTCCCAGGGTGCTTCTGCTAGCCCTGCTTCTGCTGCTGTGTGGACTACTGTCCACCGGTTTTCTCCTCCAACAGAGACCGGATGAAACCGTAGACGTTCTTCAGCGGTCCGGGGCGTAGCAGCTGCTGCCGCTGCCGCTCCGTTTGCCGCTCGTGCGTCTGTCTGTGCTGCTGCTGCTACTGCTGCTGCTGTTTCAGTGGCGGCTTGTGGGGATGCCACTGCTGCTGCTCCTGCTGCTGTACGTCGGCCACCAGCGGGTCGCGTTGCTGCTGCGGCCAGAACGGCTCCGACTAATCCAGGAGCAGCACCGGCTGCAGTGGACTCATCTGACACCTGCGCAGCAGTCCACTTGCAGGAAGAGAAGCTTTCTTCCCCCCTGGCAGCAGCTGCTGCGGGCGTCTCGTGGAGCAGCTTCTGCGCTGTCGTCCGCGTTGCTGCTGCTGCTGCACGACTTCCCTGTTGTAGATCAGCGACGCGCACGGGAGAACTGCGAATCTTTACTGTAAACGCACTGCACGCCTGCCGCTCCTGCTGCTGTTGCTCTGTCCATCTCCTAGTCAACTTGCTGGTGGGCGTGTTCTCGAGCAAAGAGCTCTCTGGTCCTCCGCCTGCTTCCAGGTGCCCCTGCGAGACAGCATTTTGCTGCTGCTGGTGCTGCTGCTGCAAGTGCTGCTGTAGCACCTGCTGCTCCAGCAGGGGTGGCTGCTGCTGCTGCTGTTGCTCCTGCCCCTGCGTTTTCAGCTGCGCGTCTCGCTGCTGCTGCCGCTGCTGAGAAACAAAAAGGCGCTTCGTTGCTGGTGCAGCTGCTGCCTCACGGCCGTCCTGCAGCAATGCGGACGAAGCTGCGGCGTGCGAATCCCCAGAGGAGCGGCCCGCACCACTCCCGCTTTCCTGGCCTCCTCGGTTGAAGATCCACGGCGAGAAAGGCATTCTTCGGACACTTCTTCTCTCTGCAGACAGGTAGAAAATGAATTTTATTTCTCTTTTGTACGCTCATATGTGTGTATATGTCTGTGCGCGTGTACACACACATATCAGACCGATATACCTGGGCGATACTATAAATCCATGTAGCTGCACATACATACCTACTACTGTAGTAGATCATTCAGAGAATTGGCCCCATCCACGTATACGTGAAGAAAGACATTTTTGTAGATATCTGCCAAGACGTGTGCAGACCTGTTCATCTATTTATGGTAGAAAAGCGAAATTCCCAAATTTTGGTGTAGAAAACGAGGCGTTCAAATGACCAGCCAATTACGGTAACGTTGCAAGAGTTACTTGTAGGCATTAGACTGATGCATGTCGGCAGGACCCATGTTGAGAAGACTCGCTCAAGGGTAGAAATATATGAAGATTTAGATGTCAGTCACAGCGTTGAAGTGAACTTTCGTCTTTTTAAGAGAAGAATAAATAGAAGAAGAGGGGTTGCGAAGAGGTAAAAAGTGCGTACGCGCGGAAAACGACTTGTATATACGTGTGCACGTGTTTGTATGGACGGACGGTGGACGGAGAAAAGTCTTCATGAAACTGCTCAGTTTCATCTGGAGTGTGAAGAGATTTTCCAAAAGGGGCGAAAAATGTCACGGCGGGGATGGTGGAAGAGAAAAGGGACCAGAGGGTGAAGAAGGAAATGAGTGACAGGGGAGACGGCGAAACTTAAAGTACAAGAGGTACAGGCGAAGACTTGCGGAGAAACTTACCGTCGAAAGCGAAGATAAAAAGAAGCAGGAAGGTGGAATGTGGAGTATTCGCGAAGCATTGGTGAAACAGGACGACGAAAAGCCAGCGAGGAGGGAGAAACGGGAAGGAATGGGCGAAAAACCGCGAAAGATGAACAACGCGGCAAAAACGAACGGAGGAAATGGAAAGGAGATCTGCAGAAAAATACACCGCAGGACGTGCAAGCACACACAGACAGTATTCAGCTGTCCTGTGTATGCACACACGTTTACACAGAGATACGTCAGACGGTAAGTGTGGACATACATATATATAAAACAAATCTTTCACCGATACCCCTCTCTGTATACGGATGTCTAGATCAATACGTATATATGAATCTAGATTGTTTATGTGCTTTGATATACACGTATACATACACGTCGTCGTACACATATGAATGTGCTACAGAGCAGTAGATGTGAAAGTGGTAAATCTTTCACCGTTACGCTGAGAGGAAACTTCGTCTGTATTTATATATGTCTACCTGTCGGAATGCACACACGTAGCGAAGTTCATTGATACATGTGTATCTCTGCCCACAGAGTACAGTGTGAGGGCAACGGCACACTGAGAACCCGGGTTTTCTGCGCAGACGAAGCATTAGATTACGGTAGAATTGCTGGAAAGGAAATTTTGTAACCGTTGTAGGCCGATGAAAAGATGTGGATGACGACGCGCTGATATGAACAGTTATGTGTGTGCCTCTCCATTACGTATAATGTTGTACGCTGAATGTACATGGAGAGAAAGGGGAATAGTCTGCCCGGACACACACATACACATTCGTACACGCAGACACACACGTTTCACGCATAACATAAACGCACCCATATATAGGCGCGTGGTAACGAATTCTCTTACGTGCGCGTGTACGGGTATATTTATATATATATACACACTTATATGCATAGACAGATAAGCACACGTTCATACGAACACGTGGAAACAGATGAGTCGAAAATGACGAAAAACGACCGTTCCTCCGTTTCATGAGTGTTTTCCCTCAAAAATGAACACAAATGAAAGCTCGCTATTCAGATACGTTACATCATAGTTGTCGTGGCCGTGGGTTCATTTCTCCTTTCCGGTTTGTTTGTACAGTTTACTTGCATAGTGCTGTTCTCTTCACGGCTAATTTCCCGCATTTCGGTTGCGGTCTTTCCTCTTTCCTCGCTGTAGAAAACATTCCTCCGTTTATTCGTATAGTTTGCTCGTTACGTATTTTGATTAGCAGGTCTTCAGTGTGCCGCTGAACATCCACATTTCTGCTCTTGCATCGTTGACTCTTTCATGACGGCGGGAATGGAAGACGAATTTACACCATAGTGTGGGTCGGTGCACGACTAAAAGAGAAACCACCCCAGAGTTTGCTGTTGCTCGTCTTTCACTCACCATAGCAGGCAAAAAATAATAAACCGTTTCTCGTCGAATTTAGTCTTTCTCCATTCCGCAGCGGTGGGTGGGTGGAGGGTAGCGAAGCCCGGAGAGTAGCTGGTCGTGTGCAACACGGTACGCCGTGCAAGCTTCAAAGGTGTTCGTTTGTCACAAATTGCTTGTAGTCGCTGGAAACTCCCATTCTTCAAAGTAACGATATCGAATTAAAGTGCCTTTCGCAACTATTTTGCTCACGTTAACCACATGCGACGGTGGTGATCTCGCAGTACTGCGTTCACTGGAACGCAGCGGGTACAGGTGTGCAATGGTTGCCCGGTGGCGTCGTGTCTTGTCAAGCGAGAAGACATCTAGGGACATTACAAAGAAATTTACGTCGCGATAAATGTGGAGAGCCCTTCGAAACTCTAAAGCTTAGCATTAATCCTTGAAAACTTACAACATGTTTGAATGTGAAAGAAGTTCTACGGAGGAACTCGTGTGTCAAATCACACCCAGAAGTTCTTCCCATCCTTCGTGGAACAAGACTTGTAACGAGGACACGCACCGTAATATGCACTCGAGCTGTAACGGAGGGCACCTTACTAAAATGTTCATACCTAGGAACGCATCGCTGTAGCGAAAATAACGAAAACCTCCAAAGTTCGTATACTGATACGGTGAAAGCTGCAACGATGAGGCTCAACTAAAAATTGAATCCTGCACGTTCCTTGGCAACCAGAAAGCTCTATTTTGTTCTTGATTCAAACAGATCTTGTTGGCTGCATATATTGGAGAGAGAACTCCAACGAAAAGGCGCAGCTGTTAAAAAGAATATCCTGTTCACTTTCCACACGCCGCAAGTCAAGAAAACTTCCTGGCCAGAGACGCTGTTTTTGACTTCCATTGAGAACGAAAGGTGTAGAATGGGTCCTTTTCGGAGGCAGATGATGAAGCAATGAAAGTCATTTTAAATAGCCTTGATATAATTATCGCACAAGCACTCAGTTAGTTATTGAGAGACAGACGCAAACTAATTTTTGACTCTTCTTTCCAGTGTAATATAACATATTGGAGGGAAGTACCCAGACAAACACAAGCATTGAAGCGCGCACCTTTAAGTATTCACAGAAACTTACGAAGTGCTGACGGCAAGGCAACGCGAATAGCGAGGCTCAGACGCTATAACACAAGCGTGCTTGTGTTCAGGAAGGCGTAGACGGCTGGTGCGTAAAGGGACAAAGGCGTTGTTTTTTCCCCGCACAAAAGACAACGTCAAACGAGCCCAACTGTTGGACTGCAGAACTCCTTTTCGTTACTCCTAAGTGCACCAACCCACAGCAAAGAAGAATTTAAGCGATGCGCCACCGACACGTTCGTATTCCTATTAGTCTACAGAAATACGTAGAGGAAACATCAAGGTAGCAAAACAGTCTCCATTTTCCGTTCTAATGCGCTGTGCATCGAAAACGGAACTTGCATATTCGTGTGAGGAATATTACACGCATGTACATGTCACACGTGTGCAAAGAAATACGAAAAAGCAATGACTGGGAAAGTGAGATTTACGGGCAGATCACGAAGCACAACAGGCCTGAAAAACCTCAACTATGAATGAACCAAAAGAATCCACAGTAGACGGCCCACGGCCGTGCGGCACTGCCAGTGGCAACACAATTTACACCACAAGGTATCCACGTGTCTTGGTGGGTGCAAAGCATTTTACTGGTACTAGTGTACCGACGAATTCCGTCGTTTTTGTGCGTCCACACCCCTGTAAAGCAGAAATTGGTAGGGCCCGCTGGAACTCAGAAGCATAGACTTCGACATTTCAGATTAGTGAGTTCGACAGAAATTGCATTACTGCTGCAGTCGGTAGTCCAATCCGTGATTTGCCATCAGTAGTAAAAAAAGGCACTGATTAAAAAGGGCAAATAGTTTTCGAGGTACGCACTGTAACGCACGCTGCTGAAACTGTTAAATTACATTGCAAACCGGGCACCCTAAAAGTTGGGCGGTACAACAAGGACATCAGCGTTTGTACGTTCGGTCAACTATAGGCTAGGGTTAACTCTTCTGCTCATCCTACAGCAGACGCTTGACTCGATTCACTTGTGAATTCGTGCGTCACTTCTCTTAAGACTCTTCCAGGCATTTTGTCGAACATGCTAGACTTCGTCGTTTGTGAAATACCTGATTCTGCAAATGTTTCAGCAGCCTTTGACTCCGCCGAACGTTCACGAACTGATTTCTTGCCGAATAGTTGCGGGCACACTGTGGAAGACGTATATTTGAAAAATGTGCGACTTCTCTGTTTCTGGGCAGCTAGAAGACCGCTAGACACGGAGGTGGATCGCGTGCACCTTCGGTTTCCGGCTAGAGGCCAGCATTCTCTACAGGCCATGTAATGCAGCGTGTCATCTGACACTCTTCATTTCCTCGCTGTTAGGTTTCGGTGAGAACCTCTTCACGGTGCTCGAGTGAATACGTCCGTTAACCGAGCTACAGGCGTTAGGCTACGCCCGCGTCCCCGTTCGAGAACACACGCTGTTAATATCTGAGAGATATGATCGCACGAAATACGGAATACTCTGCTGCAAGTCAAATTTGGTCTTGTTTCTAGGTTGACGTGGCACTGAATCGGAGGCCTATTATTGGGAAACGGCTACGGTCACTACACGAACGTTGTTTCTAAATCAAAGGTCATCTTCCATGCTGTACAGTTACTGAGCATTTAACCTAGGTGACTACAGCTGCGTACCATCTGCTCAAGGCTTGTCGTATATATATTATATATACTTTTATAGAAAAAGTTGTGCGGTATAACTTTGAGGCATGCAGACGAGTGTTCCGCAGCGTAGATGAAAGGGAGCCGTCTGCACTACAGAAACCGCCGCATCCGTGAATGAATTATTCGAACATACGCACATGTGTATGTATGTGTGTATACAGCGGTGTCCCTGTGCACGTACCTCCTGGAAACTACGTCATTTTCCCAGCACTTCCGAGCACAGAGAAACGCGTATACAGAAGCTGCATCACGTACGCTCAAGACTCGAACATGGAGGCGTTCCTTTACAAATGTGTTAATATTAAATGTGCAACACCACTTTTTGTAGAGGTAACGGAAATACACTACACAAGAGTGTGCTTTTGACATGTGGATTAGGGCTACTTACAAACATGCCTGCGATTAGACTTGAATGAATTCTAACTGTTCGTGGCTTTATTTTGATAAACGGATGGAACATGTAAACGACGATTTCGTGAATTGAAGAAACCAGCAGGCATCCAGTACTCGTGTCAATGACGAGCCGTACATATCCACTGACAAGACGTACACGCTTACAGACATCGTCAGCACACGAGTGCGATACGTTAAAGTGTATGCAATACAAATGCGGAGCCTCTTTCGAGTGCGTAAGGACGCTTCTTTCACACTGGTGGGTGCCTAGGTCTCACCCCTGTCGAACACTATCCGACAGTCTCTCTCTTCCGAATATGCGCAAACCTCTCGTTGTCACAAGAGGACGTACAACTACTGGTACGTAACAAGACACATGTATATCTCTTTGCATACACGTACATGCATCTATATACATACAAGATAAAGAAGTTGTTTCTTTCAGCGTAAGGATACATGTACGTGGACGGCCTCGTATAGATATACGTGTGTCAACACGTACGACCGTCCCAGAACTTTGGGAAACAAATGTGCAGCAGCATGTTCCACATATTCAAGTGCAGGAGGCTCTTCCGCGTGCCTCCGTGATTAACTCTGACAACAACTGGCTTTGTCTCTCTCTTGCTCTCTACAAATGTAAAGGTATGGATGGAGTACATGTAAACCACAACATCCTTTGTAAGCACACTACACATATGGTACGCACAACCGTCACACGTAAGTATACACACATGTATGGAAAAGCAACATACACCTGGCTATCGTGTTGCACGTATCCCACGGCTGTTCCTTTTCCTATATACACTTATGGTCCATACACGTAGACCCCCACAAACGTATGCGTAAGTTCTCTCCAGAGTATACCCATGGGGAACACAGACACAGAAGCGGCTCCATTTAACATTTGGTTCTTCATCCTTGTGACTCCACGGCAACCACCCTGCAGCAGACTGTGCGTCTTTTATCGCTACGCAGCACTCTATTCCATAATACGAGAAACGCTCTTCCTGCACATGCAGGAATTCTGTTTCTCTGTGAAAGCATTCCATTTGTTTTATCTACTGCACACACGCACACGGCGCTCTCTTCCGACGAACGCGGTGTGAACGTGAACGCAAACATTCGACGACCATACTCACTGCAGTCTACTGCGACATCTCACGTTTTCCTCCCGCAATCTCCTGCTGGTCCCCCTGACCTCCTCCAACAATTATGTGCCTTCGCCCTTTTTCTCTACACCTGCTTTTTTTATCTGACGACAACGGCGCGTACGCTCCTCCCCTCCTGCTCTCTACACCTCACAATTTCCTGGGTGCTTCTGCTCAGCACGCGTTCCCTCTCTCCCACACTTGGCGATGTTATGCGTTCCTTCTTTTGTCAGTACTCGCAGCTCCACCATCACGACGTCTCTCACCCACGTCCGATTTTCCCTCTTCCACAAGGAAAACAAGTCTGCCTGCGCGCGCCGCGCCCCTGCTGCAGGAACACATGCTTGCGCAGTTGTGATATAAATGCGCATGCCCAGACTCGCAGAGAGTACGCCGAGCAAGATACTGTTATGCAGACACACGGATACGCGTGAAAAACGTACGTTCAAAAGCAGCCACTGCCCATTTACAGTACTGCACTCGCATCGCGTGCTACTCATGCGCGTCGACGCACCAGCTGCTGGCGTTGATGCACGTCTTATTCCACCCGGCCACGCGGCAGGTAGCGCCTACAAGCAGCACACGCTGCTCCAGCCATAGAGGCAGGGGGGCTCGCATGTAGCAGAATCTACTGGTGGGTCCTCCCATGTGCAAGTGGCAGAAACTCCTACTCTGTATACGGTCACGCGCGTGCGTGTATCTTGCGGCACAGTTACCCAGACACGACGCTACAACGTATGAACGTCGCACTCCCCATCTCACGCCAGCGTGCTGCAGTTTCACCTGCACACGAGGACGCTTCTAGCAGATGAACGTCAACCAAAACGAAGTCATCCTGCGCGTGTAGAGCGAGACTGTGCGCGCAGGTCTTTCTGCATGTCAGTCAACAAAATACCCGTCCACGGGCACATATTTTGCACGGAAGTGCGTCGTACTGGCTTCTCCCCTATACTGCTGTGCACACACAGAAGCACGCGTTCGTGAAAGCCCACACTCCCACCGTCCCGGGGGCGCGCCGTCTGCTGCCTCGGTATGGCGCATGCATTACATCATTCTTTGCATGCATCAACTATTAGTTCCCACATGTACAGCGCTCTGCAGCGCCTATTATTCACTCCAAACACTGCTGCTGCAGCTTCAGCGGCACGCCAGTGTTTGTTCTCGAACCCAGCAGCGACGACGCTAACCAGCACCAGGCTTCGACGATGACAGCGTACACGTGCGCTGCTACTGCTGGTCGAACGTACAAGCTTTCAACTTGCTCTGTTTCTCTCTGCAGATAGAGCTGACACCCGTCTACAGGCGGTGCTAGGTGTCGCCTGTCTCCGGCGAAGGCGGCGACTCAGTGGGGCGGCTCCACCCAGAGGCTGCCTGCTGCTCTCTTCCGTACGACGATGATGAGCTTCCTTTCTGTCGTCGGTAAACAACCACTTTCTCCTTATCCTCTTTCGCTTTCAACGGAAAAACGTCTGACTGTTGTGCCGGTGAGTATCATGCCTTCTCCTCCTCGTGCAGCGCGATGGCTTTGTTGCTGTCCTCGGTTCCCTCTATCCAAAGTCTCAACATGTGGCGGTCACTCTCGGCGTCTACGGGGAGCGGGATGGGCAGCACGCCTTCTACGCCTTTGCAAGCCTCCTGCAGCAAAGAATGAGCAACAGTAGAAGCAGCACGCCGCACACTCGCAGCTCCGCGTCCACCCAGCGCAATATCGGCACCAGCCGCAGCCACCCACAAAAAAAGGCAGCCGCGGTGAATCCATACGGCCGCAGCAGCAGCACAGTCGCTTGGCGCCCTTGTTAGCAGCATCACGAGATATTACCGGCATCCCACCGCCGCAGCAGCACCACTTGCACAGATGGCACCGCTGCAGCTACCTAGAGAACCAGCAGCAGCACCAAACGTTCCGGCGGCGTACGTCGTACACGGCAGCGTCACTCCCGCAGCAGCAACTGCTGCCACACACGCAAACGCAGCAGCAACACTGATGCGGCAAAGACTTCGCTCGCAGGCCAGGCACGTCACAGACGAGAGCCGTATCGAGCAGCCGCTACAACGGGTAGCCACCCACTGCGCTGGCGAAGCAGCGGGCGGCAGTAGCAACGGCACAAAACACCGGATGCAGCAAGGAGATGAGTTCCTTGTGCCCTTGGGCGACTAAATTCAAGGATAAACGAAGACGAAAGAGCGCCAGCAACGTCGCTTACCCACAGTCCGCAAAATGCATGCCCAAATGCCACTTCCCTCATTGCCACCATGGCCAGTCTATAATATACATATATATTACATTTATAAGAAATCGCACCTCACGAACGTGGAAGCGTGAAGAAAGGGCATATGCCTCTTTTCTCGGATCCACGTATGTGGAGAGATGACACGAAGAATGGGTATCTCAGGGCTCGGCCGCGCAGGCTAACGATCAACGTATCGAAGGAAGATTGCAGGGCACCCTCACTCTGCTACCGGGTAAGGTGGAAAGGAATATATTCTTCGCACGCAACTACAAGAAACAACGAAGATACGCTCGTTACACGTACGGGTCGATATATAAAAACGTATTTGCATACAAAGACACTCCGCCGAAAGCAGGCTCTTCGACAAAATATATAGCGCTACACGGACATATAGTACACACACATCGACGACCGACGCAAATATACATATATACATATATATGACGCCCGGGATGTACTGATATTTGTATGAAGCACCAGCATGTAGACGGCGCTGCTACTGATCTACACACCTGCTGTCTCGTCGCCGCGCGAAAAGTCGCCTGCTGCTCTGTGGACCTTCGCGCGCACGTCTCGTACTACGGTGCACTAGGCATACGAAGAGGCAACCTGCTGCTCACGTACACCGCCGTTTCTCTCGACGGACTGTAACACATACACACATATGTATCCATGTATGTAAATACATATATAACATGTATACATATATATATATATATGTATGTACATACATAGATGCCAAAGACAGACGTACAGATACGCGCGGATACGGCGGTGCTGCAGCTGCCGTTGCCAGTGTTAATTTTACCTTCGCATCGGTTGCGAAGACCCAGAGAAACTCGGCGTTGCTGCTGTGGACTGCTGCTCCTCCGTGGACAAATGACGACGGCTCCTGCTGCACCAGATCCCGTATTGCCGCCACGGCATCCTGCTGCACTTGTCGCTGTTCTTCGGCCTTGTGCAGCAGCGCAATGCGGGCTTCTGAAAGAGCGGAAGAAACCTGCTGCTGCTGGTTTGCAGCTCCATTGCGACTTCCCTGCTGTGCGAAAGAAGCGGTGTTGGCGACTTCCTCTTCCTTACGCCCCTCCTCCGTCGCTGCTTCAGCAGCACTTACTGCGCTCGGCTCATTTTCTACTGCTGTAGCTGCTCTTTCGCCTGTTGCCGCTGCTCTTTCGCCTGCTGCCAAGCCCGCGGCCTCCTCACTTGCTGCTCCCCCTGCCGCTGCCGCTACTTCTCCGTCTCTCGGCGCTGGTGCACGTCCTTGTGAGCCTTCAGCTGCATGCGACTCCGCAGCAGCTGCCTCCTGCAGCAGCGACGGAATGCCTGGTGGCACTTGCCCTACCGCCGTTCCTGCTCCTGGTTCGCCTGCTTCTCGTGCTCCTGCGTCACCTGCTGCTGCTGTTCCTGCGCCGCTTGCTGCCGCTCGTCCCACAGCCGCAGCGGCCTCAGAAGTCGCGTTCTGCAGCAGGACAGTTCCGCCCAGCAACTCACGAGGGGGCGCTCCGCCAGACTCGCCGCCTGTCGCCCTCTGCTGCTGCTGCTGCGTCTTCCCGCCGCCCACGCCTGATCCTCCGGCAGCTCCCTCTGCCGCTTCTGCACCTTCCTGAAGCTGAAGCTGCACCGGCGAGGCGGAGGTCGCAGCCGCTGCTGCTGCAGCTGCTTGTTCCGGCACAGACGGCACCCGTGTAGCAAGGAGAGAGAGAGAGGAAATGGGAGGGCACGCAGTCTTCAACGCGGTACAGGCCGTCTCACGCAACTGCAAGGTCGCTTCGCTCTGAAGACAGCAAAGAGGCATCGGGACCGCAGTCTCAGCAGCAACAGGAATAAATGCGCCCAGCACAGGACGAAACGAAGCCTGAGGCCAGCACACCTCCGATGAGACCGTTGACTGTGAAGGGACGGAAAATGAAAAGGTGTGCAGGTCGAGGGTGGCCTGGCGAGGACTGCCACGAGTCTACACACAAACAGTCGCACCTCTCCTTATACGTAGTGGCAAGTACTACAGACTTCTTCACGTGAACTGCCATAATCTGAACCAGCTGGCCTACTCTGTGAAGTCCCGCGTCCTCTGAAAAAGGTGTGCATAGACATCTACATCTCCCACGTCGTCCACATATATGTCCATATACCCACGGGTATACACCCACGGCTATAATATACATAGAGTGAGTATATGTATATGTGTGCAGAGAGAGATGGATATATATATATATGTACGATGAGGGGGAAAATACATAAATGTATACATATGAAGAAAGACAGAGGGACGGCTACAGGGATTGTCCAGGGTCAAAAGAAGCAGCGGAAGCGACGCAGGGACTGCAGAGAGCGCAGGAGAGACGGCCTGAGACGCTGAGGCAGTCACGCTGCTGCGAATTCACTACCTCCCTCCCCTCCTAAATTGCCCAGCTTCTCAAGCCAGTCTTCGCGGCCAATATATTTGTGGACATATACCTCTGTGTACAGAGAGTATATATCCTCGTGTACGCACACCACCCACCAACGAAGGAATCGCCGCATACTCCCCTACATGACCGTGTCACAGAGAGACGCACACACTGCCCCGTACAAACACGAGACCGACCCCACACGAATAACCTTCACCGAGACATACATAGATATATGTGCAAGTGCACCTCTATATACATCTCTTCCCATATATGTTGACGTACACAGATGTATGTGCAACTCCATCTCTATATACATCTATACCCATACCGCACACACTTGACACGCAGCGCAGTGGGACAGAAACGTACCACGTCCCCATAAATAAGAAAGCTTCCACGTGTGGCTGCTTCGAACACATGCATGAGTACGTACACAACGCACACGTATGTAACAGACAAGATATCTAGATGTGAAGTACGTGATTTTAAATACACCTACATCTTTACAGGAAGACAGCGCTGTCTATCTATCTATCTGTTGTACCAGACACGCGCTCGTAGATTCACACGCAGCCAACGGCCCACGTCAAGAGGCGCACGCACGCGTGGTGGCAGACTTCGAGCGAAGACAACCGACAAGCCGAAGAATCGCTCCCAACGGGCGGAGAACAGCTCGGATCCTCCACCCATATATGTATGTTTGCATGCGTATATGTGAGTATCTAATGTAAAAATATGAACACTTGATACATGCATATATATGTACATACATCGATTGATGATCGTGAGAAGTCTCCCAACAATCCTCCTACAAAATACGTCAAGCATCTCCCCACTTGTACTCACGAGAATATACACACATGTAGGGGGAGGGAGCCACAGCGAGGCATATGTTTACATACACACCTATATATATATACATATACCTATGCATACATGTATCGTGGTATGTTCCATGCATATACGTATATATATGTGCATGTATATACGTATATATACCTGTATGCATATATATACATATGTATATGTATGTGTGCTGCACACGTATGCAATGTGTATATGTATATATATGCGCATGTATGTGCATCCTGGTGCGTCAAGATTCAGTCGGGGGCTTTACATATGCAGGCCTCTGTATGTGGCGAACAAGACGTGGCCCTGGCCGACGAAGCTCTGCATCACTTCCTCTCGCTTCTGCGGCGACGTCATTCTCGCGCAGCAGCAACTCGCGAAGAAGCACCGCACACCAAGCAAAGCGACGCAGCAGCACTCCCTTGCCCCCCCGCACGCGCTCGGTTTTCCTCCGCTACGAGGAAACACACACCGACGCAGACATACACGTACACATACACAGGCAGACGTCATGCAAATGTACGTAAGTTTGAAATGACCTGCGCAGGAAGACTCGTTCACCTTTTGCTGCTACTCTCTATTATATATTTACGTGCGCCTGTGTGGGCGCATAACTTCAGAAGCGTGACTCCTACAGAAACAGGCAGATAGCTGCAGGACGTACAGATTCCGGGGAATCCAGCTTGAGAGCCTCTGCGGCCACCAGGTCGCTCTGCTTGGTCATGACGCTGCATGCGAGATGCAACAGCAGCTGCTGGCACGCGCACTGCACGCCCTGCGCTGCGTACTTCTTCGCCTTCTCCTCTGCGGCCGCTGCAGCACAAAAACACCGGGGCAGCAACAACTTCCCGCTTCTCCACACGGCAACAGAAATGATAGCGCGCTTACGCATACGCGTGACACCGGCGTATACAGACACACATATATCTGTCTGTACCACGACCATCTACACACGGCGGTCATGGCCATATATGTGTATCACAGTGTCAAGTAGACGAGTGTAAACACATATATATAGATGGACATTCTTTATATGTATACAGTGTCAAGCAGAGGCGTATGTACACACGTATATATACATACACATGTATGAGTGGTGTCAGGCAAACGCAAGCGTGACATGTACATATATACATATATATATATATAACTTCTTCCTACACGTGTCCCGTCTGTGTAGAGCAGGGGATGATGCACGTCGCCACATGTGTATGTGTGTGCGGGTGTGCATGGAGTGGTATAACCATCCGCATGCATGCATGTGAGTATAGCACCCCATGTTCAGGAATCCGTGAAAATGTGCATACGCTCGTATTCCGCAAAATTCACAAACAACTTGTGCTACTCTGTGCGTGGTAGCACACGCATGCAGCAATTGCGCTTCTTCGCTGAACCACGTCTGATGGAGACGTCCAGGTGCACCACCGCCCCCTCCCCAACCAGGCGATATACGTCGCATGCGCATGTCCCGACGCACGCACAGCAAGACACACCCAGCCATGCAGCAGCACTTTTTTTCTTCGCATGCATCAGGTCCAGAACAACAACTTCGTCCCTCACATTCCCCTTCACGTCAAGTTTGAGGAAATGCAGGCCCCTCTTTAGTGTATCTCGCATGCAGCAGCAATTCTCAGAGAAGACGTGGGAGGGAATGTTCTGTCTCTTGTATCCGAAGCAGGAAAGGTACGAACAGATAAAAAACGTGCGCTGCTCATGGAGGACCTCGTGTGCATGCAGACCGTCCTCTGTACTCGGGACGCTGCTGCAGCATAAGCCCAAGGTCACCTGCCCCCTCTTACTACCAGGCAGCAACCCCTTCTCCCCCAGTGTCCACACGAAGAATCCCCGACCCTTCGCTGCCACCAGCATACATATATACCCATTTATATCGACGCATGCGCAGTACCAACTACGATCTGCTGCAACTGTTAATATTTTCTCCTGCTGTCCCGAGCACCTCTTTGTGGATAGACAGGTGGCAGCAACGTCCCCCCACGGCCCCCGGCTTCCAGAGGTTCTCCATCCTTCTATTAAAAACCTGCACGCCCTACTCTGTTCCTACATATATATATGGATATGCACATGCATGCTGCAATATAGATACGCCTGCGTACCTACTCATTCACGCCTCTGATGCGTCTCTGTTCCACTATATACATATATACGGATATTATATAAGCACATCTACATACATCGGTATGCGTGTGCACCTGCTCTTTCACGCGTCTGGACCGTCTGTATCCCTGTGTATACATGTGTGTACACGCCCCTATGAATGCTGCAATATACATACGCACGTGTACACCTCCCTTCTCGAGTACCCCGGCATACACACGAGGATGATGAAGTCCAGGGACAGCTGCCTCGCAACACCAGCAGCCGCCACCTCTGCTGGACCGGTGGACTCTCCGGCAGCTGCTGGAGAGTCTCGTCCACCGCAACTGCAGCACTGCTAGTTTCCGCAGCAGCAGCTCTTCCCGGATAGTCAGCACCTGCTACTTCTCTGCGTCCTGGGCAGCAGCTCTCCCTACACTGCAGAAGGCACGTCTACGCGCAAAACCGTCCGCCCATACTACTCCTGCAGCACCTCCTCACTACGCCAGAACGGCGAAGTTTCCTGTGTAAGGGAGGGATATTACTACTACTAGTCGTCTTCCATCAGCACTTCTATGTAAGTTCTTTAGTCCGGCGCGCAGCTCCTACGACGACGCTGTGTGTAGGGAAACACATGCAATCCTAGTACACTTCCTCTACCAATACTTTTCCATCACAAAGCACCACTACTACAAGTTTCTAACCCCCTACTACTACCACTACTGCTAGTGTGAGTCTGCGAGTCTTACGCGATTCCTACGATGACTATACGCGTTTTTGCTCCCTACACGCCTCCTACGAGGACTTCGTCACTTGTACATGCAAAGCTCCTGCGAGTTCTCTATTCCTGCTACTACTGCTGCTAGGACGAGTTCTACACTCCTACTGCTACAATGCTACGAGTTGCCCACGAACACCACTGCTCCCGTGAGTTCTCCACGCTACTAGTTCAGCTACTTCGATGGTTGCCTAGCACTCTCGTATCGGTACTAACGTCGACTACGAGTTCTCCGTTGCTCCTACTACTCTTCGTTTGCCATTGCAAATGACACTCCGACTCCTCTTCCTGCTAGACTCCTACTATTACTCCTCCAGCAAGTTCTCCACCGCTACGTCTGCTACTATATTCGTGTGTCAACCAAGTCGTAGCGTTCACCATTTTCCTGGCAGCTGGACGTATCCAAGGAGCATGACGTCACTGGCGTAGAAGGCGCCGGTCCTGGCGGGGCAAGGGGGGTTGCAAATAAGGCTCCTCCTTGCTGCTGCTGCGGTTGCATCTGCTGCACCTGCGGCAGCATCTGCTGCTGCTGCGGCTGCATTTGCTGCTGCGGCTGCTGCATCTGCTGCTGCGGCTGCTGCATCTGCTGCTGCGGCTGCTGCATCTGCTGCTGCGGCTGCTGCATCTGCTGCTGCTGTGGCTGCATCTGCTGCTGCTGTGGCTGCATCTGCTGCTGCTGTGGCTGCATCTGCTGCTGCTGTGGCTGCATCTGCTGCTGCGGCTGCTGCATCTGCTGCTGCGGCTGCTGCAGTGGACTAGAGAACACTGTTACAGGTGGCGCCTGCCATGTACCTCCGGCCCTCTGCTGCTGGAGGAGCTGCTGCTGCTGCTGGAGCTGTTGCAGTTGCTGCAACTGTTGCTGCTGCTGCTGTTGCAGCGCGCCCTGGAGGACCTGCAACGGCTGCGCGGGCATTGCCACTTGAACTGGTACCAGTGGGAGCTGCTGTTGCTGCTGCAGTTGCTGCGCCAGCTGCTGCTGTTGTAGCGCCTGCGCTTGCTGCTGGGCCTGCTGCTGTGCTGCTAGCTGCTGCTGCTGCGCTGCATACTGCTGCAGCTGTTGCTGTGGCTGCTGCAGGACAGCCGTTAACTGCTGCATTAGAGGCTGCGGTGCTTGCGCGTGCTGTAGCGCCACCTGTTGGACCTGCTGCTGACTCAGCTGCTGCTCAGCTAGCTGCTGCTGCGGCTGCTGGACGAGCTGCTGCAGTTGCTGCACGGGTTGCTGCGGCTGTGGCGCGAACTGAGGCATCCCTGACGACTGCTGTTGTGTTAATGCTACTGGTGAAGCAGTGGAAGCAGCTCCGGCGGGAACGCCGTAAACAGAGAGAGGAGAGGATGGGGCACCAGCGCTACCAGGTGCTGCCTCCATGGGCATCTGCAGTTGTATCGGCTGTTGAACTGGCTGTTGGTTCGTCAGGAGAACAGGAGTCACTCCTCCTACCCCGTGGAGCACAGCCGACTGCTGCTGCTGCTGCTCCTGCTGCTGCTGCTCCTGCTGCTGCACGCGCTCCTGCTCCTGCGCCATGGACGGAGTACCCATCAACACTTCCTCCGAATGTAACAGCATTTGCGGTGGGGGACGGGGAAGTTGCCCGAGAAGAGGCTCTTGCCGCTGAGGGAGTGGCTCTGACCCGGACTGCTGCTGTGGCTGTACCGGCTGCTGCGGTGCTTGCCCATTTTGAAAGAGCAGCGTGGGAAGAGGTGGAGGTGGATCAGGGGGAATAGGTGTCGTAGGTGGTGGATCGTAAGACAGAACAACAGGTTCGCCTGCCTTCAAATTACTTTTCCCTGCCGCGCTCCCGTTGGTCCTCTCCTGTGCCGCATCGAGCGGCTCGCTGCTTCTTAAACTGCCCTCATTCATCCCAAGAATTTTAGCGGCGCGCGCGGTGTCCACTGAAGCTTGACCTACGTTGCGCCGTCCAAGTACGCGCTGCTCACGACTGCTGCGCAGTCCTGCTCCATCTGCATCGGCAAACACATCGTTTAAAGCAGATACTTTCGCACTTACTTCAATAAAACCCGGACCACCCAAGGCGACAGCACGCCCGGGTAACGACGCAGTGGCAGCGGCAGCAGCCGCTGCAGCCGCTGCAACGGCTTTGCCTGCCTTAGCCACTGGAGTCACGACATGCTCTTTCAGTTTCTGAGCCAGGGACGGAAGGACATTCAGCTGGGAACTTAACACGCTAGCGCTTTTTCCGCCGGTGCCTGTGTTGGTGCCGTCCCGCGGAGGGCTGTGAGGAAAGACCTGCTGCAAAACAGGCTGTTTTGCTGACACTCCCTCTCTCACTGGCAACTCAGAAGCATTCGGCGGAGCTATCGACAGTGCCTCTAACGCCCCTCCACTCACTTCGACACTGGTGAACGCGACAACGCACAAAAAGCACCCAAACGCGAGCCGACTGCATAGGCCTCCTTGCGATATTCGCTCTGACCTTTTGGTGTCATATGATGGTTTCCCGCTTTTATGGTTTCTAAAGAAGTGATGCAAATCTGAGACACCACATTCCACATGGCTGCCATTCAAGGCCAGCTGCGGTCTGTGCAGACACGCAGCCATGTTAGGTACACTGGCGGGGGGAGCACCGGTCAAGGGAGAGATGAGATGATGTGATACGTATGTGGCACCGAAATGCTTGCCGCGTACACGGTGCTGAACAGGAGAGCCTGCTCCGCCACACTGCTGACGCCTGCAGGCGCGCATGGTGGCAAAGTTGGGAGAAACCTACATCGATGAAACCAGCTTTACGAGGAGATAACCAGAGGAATATTCGTACACAAGAGAACGTGTCGTGCTCTCACTGTTACGCGTATGGTTGGGGGAGGAGCCCTTACAAACGGTGGCACTACCGGGGAGGGCACAGTAGAGAGTGCACAAACGTTCCGCTAACTCAACTCGAGGTGCGACAGTCGCAGCACCAGTCGGGACAGAGTTCTTCACCCATAAATTAGTGGATCTAGTACCCGCGGCATCACGACACTCCACATACTCAAAGAAAACGTGTTCCTCCCTGCTCTCCACGGAGACGCCGGGCCGTGGTCACAACACCACCTGCATTTCGACTCATTACGCGTCAGGAAACACCCCGGTCTATCTCAGGGGTGAAACGCCATCACTGGGCAGTGTAGAAAGTGATAAGCTTCTTCGGGGTGGACAAGGGGGGAAACACAAGAAGCCGGACGTCTACCGTAGAGCACCGCCGCGGTGAAGTGCAGTATCGGGGGCCCGTGGCCGCTACCGTGGCTAGCTGTCGGGCATTGCAAACCTGGTATAAAGCCAGCTGGTGAGACCCGACCGGGTGCGAGGAAACAAAGGGTAATAAAGTAGATACAAACGTAAACACAGGGAAGAAGGGACAGGAAGGAAATAAAGAGCAGCACGCAGCTGAAGCAGATGCCGCAACGTGCTACGAGGCAATGGAGGCACTCTGGAGGGAAACGATTTTCAACCGCGTAGCGCTGAAGTGCTGCAGTCAGCGTGTGGTAGATACTACACGGTGGCCGCGTCGCTCCAGTACTGATTGCTAGCGGTCGGTACCCGGCAGTAACCAGCCGCCCACTCTCCTGCTAGATTCCGCATTCACTTTCGCCGTGTACTCGGGTAATCGTCTCTACGAGCGACTCGCTTCCGTTGGTCGCACTAACGTTGTGGTGGCACGTGCCGCTCTGTGGAGGAATCAGCGTGCTCGACTATCGCCCCGAGTAATAATCGTTGGCTCCGGTTCAGTCTCATAACAGCATATTTGACTCCTTTCTTTTAGACGATAACCCGGACTAGCCCTTGGCCCCGCCCGGTTGGCCCGCCCGTCGCAAAAGCAAACCTGGTTTCTTCTGTGCAAGCGGTGACTACGGTAGAACGTGTGCGTTATGTGCAGCTGGTTTGCCTGGAGGGGCACGGGCACATTGAAAGCGGCTGCGCTGTGTTACGTGGGCATGAGAAGCAGCGGAAGTTAGGGTGCTTGTGAGGGAAAATTTCGACTGCTGACGGGAATGCGAGTCTGTACCTGATGGGGAATACGGGCCCGGTGCCGCGTACGTCGTAAGCCGGTTTCCCTCATTCTGCAGTTGGCCCCGACGAGTAGGCTACGGTTCTACGGGCAACTTTATATACCGCGTTACGAATTACTGTCTTCGACAGTCGCACAAGCGTTCTCTAGTACACATACACCTTTTATACTTCACTGGCATGTATCGTTTTACTGTCAAACGTGTAGAAACTCATAATCTCTCCCCATACGTAAGTATATATATATACACACACACACACAGATTACAAAGACAAGAACGCAACGTTGGATCTTTTGTGTAGACACTTCGAGAAAATCGGTAGTTGTGTGCATCATCAGTGATACTGCACGCACGCAGTACGTGCTCTGCAATTGGTGTTGTCGGCAGTGAAACAACAATGTTTTAAACATGTAGTTCACAAAGGTGAATACGTGTTACCCGTAATGTGAATACACATTACGCGTAGGCTTCTAGCTGGTGGCCGTGCATCCATTGCCTCCGTTTCTGCCCTAAGGCGAGCTCCAAAATCAAGAATCACATTTTCTACCCTGTCCGGTCAGCCGAACGGTAGAACTATAGCCAACGCAGGAATGTAACAGTGACATAACGTCCCGCCCACAAAATGGACAAGATCTGCAAGTGTTTATTTCAGACGGCGACAAGGTTTCACCACCGCAGGAAACGTCCAAGTCATGTTTGGTGCCATGGTGTGACGGTGGAAAACGTCATGCACAGTGACCCGTAAACCATCTGGTCGGAGGACCTGGCACGACTTACTGACACACCTCAATGTAATGCTGCTCTCTAATCAGGCGGCCTGAAACCCCAGGGAGAAAATCCC
This sequence comes from Sarcocystis neurona, assembly GCA_000727475.1. Taxonomy (NCBI): domain Eukaryota; phylum Apicomplexa; class Conoidasida; order Eucoccidiorida; family Sarcocystidae; genus Sarcocystis; species Sarcocystis neurona. Next base: position 1,846,715 of record KL647298.1, read on the forward strand.
GTTGGGCTGGCTCGGGGAAAATGCTGAGAGCGGTTGTGAGAACGTACGCCAGGACGCTGTGGGGGCAGCAGGCGCATACGATCTGCATTCGCCTCTCCACGTCGAATCGCTCTGATGCCCACAACAGCTTCATATATATATATATATATGCATATATATATGGATATATGAACGAACGCGTATCCAAGGAGCAGAAAGCATACTGAATGCAGGTCGGAGTTAGGCATGCACACACGACGTAAACCCTGGTTCTTGGCCACCAACTTGTTTGCCTTTTCTTTCAGATTGCCGGTTCATGCAGAAGTTTCGGGTTGACGGTTCACAGGCACGTGCACATGTGGATAACATGTGCGAACGTACGCACAGGCAAACCAGCATGCAAATATTCGAATGGACTATCAATTGCAGGAGGACAAAGGCTGCTGAAAATGCCCTTCGCAGTGAGATCTGAGAAATAATTATATGGAAACTTTTCTGCACACGGCGACGGTAGGTGACTTCACTGACTCCCTACGCGCGCGTGAGCACATGTGGAACCCGGTACCAAGTCACTTGGGTGTGCTGAACAAAGTTTTGCCTGTGGTCCGCACGCGTATCGTACTGACGAAACGACTGCCGCAGCCGAATGCGGATTTGCACCCGTTTGGTAGCTGGACTTGTTTTGCCGTATACCACTAGTTTTCAAGACCGGAAGTTGCAAATTCCACGGGCGTTCACCTATATAACACGTTCTCGCACGTTCTGACATGTGCAGGGTAAGTGCTTCCGCATTGGCGATTGGACTGCGGCAGTCGAACGCGAATCTTTACCGGTTTTCGCAGGCTAAATGTGTTTTGACGTGTGCCGCTAATTATCAACTTAAAAATCCTACGCTTTTACGTGCAGGTACTAGTAAACTCTCGCACGTTCCTGCGTGTGCTCGACTTCCTCTCGAGGAATTTGTACCAATGGAGCACCGCAACTTGCGGAGACTGATTACATCTTGCACTCTCCGACTCTACAAATAGCATATGTATATATATATGTATATCGTAGCATAATATGTAGGTCAACGGATGCCCTATTGTGCCATTTCCACTTCGCATTTTTTTACCACATTGGCGGCACTGCTGCCAAGCATAAAACTCTCATGTTGACGGTAGGTCCTTGCGGTGGCGTAGGTGGAACACAGCTACTGTACTGCGTGCAGAGCTGATTCACACGTAGGAATACGTATGTAAGGAGGGATGCAAGCAGCTTGGTTAGCGATGTCGTGGGCAGCTGTCCTGCAGAGTCCTGTGGCTGCTTCTCACAAAAGTTTTCCACGACGTTCCATGCTACAGCGCTTCAAAGAAGAGCTTGATGTTTTCTGAAATACACAAAGTGTACGTGCACATGCTGTTCAGAGAATCCAATAGAGGGGTGTAAGGCTGCATTTTGAAGCGAGATACCGTGCGTCATGTCCAGCTGCAACAGGCGTAGTAGTAGCAGCAGTAACAGTGATATTGTATCGATGTAAGTTTAGCAGTGCTGGTAGTATATTCGCTAATGTGATTCCTCGGAATAGACACGTGCGCGTACACGTACATTAAGTCTACTTTTGTGATCACTGGTTACATACGTGGTCACGTTACACTTCAGGAGAGAGCAAGTCCTACGTAACTATACGGGTATTGACACAAGCCTTTTTATTAGTGTAACCACATCCACCGCGTACATTTTGAGATCGATAGAGAGATTGAAAATGTAATCGTCTTGAGTTTGACGCCAACTGCATCCGCTCAAATATGAGCTAACACATTGTCTCTCAATCGTATGGTGTACGAGGCGCGATGCACCTAGTGACATAGATGCATATATTATAACTGCCTCTGGCGCCTTCGCAAACCTATGCATACATACACACGTAAACTAATACATATACGTATACACACACACACACACGAGTGTATGTATATATATATTTATACGTGTACGCGTGTAAAGCGCAAGCGATTCTCGTGTCTAGGTAGTACGTTAAAGAATGAAAACCATGTGGATTTATGCGACCGATTTCTCCAGTTATCCTACGCTGCTCCCATGAGCAGTGGACGGTGATGCTTGAGAGCTACAGGCATCTGCGCTGATGCTTGCCCCGCGCAGATGCGGTGTCCTACCTGCAACAAATGCGTTTCTGCCAGAAACAATCCTCACACAAGTTTATCCACTGAGGCAGAGGGATGCTCACAGGCACAGAAGGATCGCCATTTTTCCCCTCTCGCTCCACCTACCTGTATGCATAAGTGGGGGCATGAAAAGCTTTGTTCCTCTCCTTCACATGTGTAACATATATACTTGCACTTTTGCGCAGAAGACTCCGTACACGTACACGCACACCGCCAGACGGGAATGCTTGGCGACTCTACGACTAGCTGCAAAGGACTCACTCCAGACAAATGGCGTGCTCATATATATATATATATATATATACACATACATACATACATACACACATACACACATACATACATACATACTTATATACATATATACATACATACGCATACATCACACACGGCTGAGCGCTGAAGTGAACGGATGATCGGAAAAGACACGGGAACAAAATATTCAGCGTGCACAAAAAAGTGGATGTTCTGCTTGTTCGCATGAGTCAGATGCGTGCAAATAGATGCCCCGTGTCACACATTCACGAGATTATCGCCGTCTCTTAGACGCTTCGTTGCTCGCTAGAAGCCGTTTTGCTCGAGAAGCGTAAACACACGAATGCACTTATTATTACTCTTCGCGGACGTTGAAGCTGGTAGCATCGACAACCGCGCACATATCAGTTGATATCTGTACATGCGGGTGTCTGTGTATGTACAAACATATATGTACATGTGTACGTAAAAATCTGTGGATCAATCTTCAACAAGCACAGCGCCGGGTGGCTGATGATATGCATATGTAAAATATACATATATATTACTATGTAATGGCGCTCTAGGTAGTTGTGTAGCATTCCGATGGTGTAACACATCTGAAGAGCACGCTTGGAGCTTGTTCACAGCGCATCGTAAGCAGCCTCGCGACATCAAGACAGGCGCTTCACACTTTTTTTGCAGGCTACGTGCATAAATACGGAGACACGTTCACTTTAAGACACAGGTGATAACCACCTGACAAAGACACGGACAGAAGCTGCACCGAAAAGCGAAGTTCGGATGTGCAAGAAGCTTTATTTTAGTCTCCTTCACAAAGAACAGCAACCACCTAGTCCATCTCGAGGCATGCACTACGAGGGAAGTATCTTCGGGAAGAGCAGTCACACAGAACAAGTTGATCTGACTTCGGCACTTACACATACACACGTACAAACAAAGGCATATATGCATAAATATGCATGAGTACGCATATGACCACACGTAGCGACACATATAAGCATACGTGCGCCCGTGTTGGCCCGCCTGTATAACTGTATACACAGGCAAGCGCGCATATTCGTGTATCTGTATATACATATATATATATATGTGTATTTGTACGCATACGTACAGACATAGACATAGGGGAGATATATACGTATATATACATATATATATGTATATACGCACACACACATATATATGTGTATACACACACACACATGTATATATATATATGTATATGTATATGTATGTATGTGTATACATAGGAACACACATACACATACGGACATATATGTATATACGTATGTACGTGCACCCATGCACATACATATGTGTACATGTATGTAGAGAGAGAGTACGCGTATATGTAGATCGGTAGATGTAACACACTATTTGCCTTTGGTATTGCGGGTGGATAGTACGGATCGGAAAATGCGCCTATGTTTCCTGCATATACGAATAGAGGGCTCTGTTCTGCATAATATTCCTCGTTCAGCCATCAGGGCACATTGTCCACTCTCTCGTGTCGACTCGAGATGTTTGTGCATGCACGGATTGCCCTCAGAGAACGCTTGTCTAAGTCGGTGGTGCACTTCTGCACACTCTCCCTTTGCGCGCACGAACATTTATCTACGCCATCCTACATACGCCACAGGACCGATACACTCCACAGACATCTAAACAAAAAAACTGCGTACACAGGCATTCCGCGGACAGTTAGACATACGATACGAGTACGGAAAGACTCCACAAACAACTGTTCAATCACGTAGTGATACATATATATATATATATATATATGTATATATGTATTTATGTGTACAGGCTCTTGGGCGTTTACACACTTGTACGTATATGAGTATGCTTCCCTACTTTGCATATACATATATATATATATGTATACCTGTAGCTGTCCATGCTCATCTATAAACCTCTCTTTTCTTTGAGATACGTGCACTCTTTTCCTACGTACGCGTGCGTACACAGGTGCGCCTCCTCTGTCCCCGCTGCGTGTAGACACTCTTGCACGGTCCACACGTACGCCTGTATAGCGAGGGGGGCACAGTTACTTAACATATAGGACATTTACTTACGCTGCAGTGCATTTCTATGTGTGGCATTTCCGTCTGCATCTCTCTCCACCTTGTGATCACTTTGTGTTCACGCACACAGACGAGACACATCGCTGATTTCTACGTGGCTTTGCTGCAGAGCAAGGTGCATGCACGCTCAGGAGACATGCAGCCTGCGTCAACGTGGCTTCAGGCGCTCTTCCGTACTACGTTAAACCTATAATCACGTAGATACATATATTCACGTATATGTATGGACACAAAGTAAAACACGCACACAGACATACACACACATATGTGTAGGTGCGATAGGTTCTTATGAACTGTTACGGATTTGCGTATTCGATGGGAAAAGATCCACATCGTTTTGTTGGTCATCTGTTTCCCACGCACTCACAGTGGAGTGGGGAACTTAAGATACTCGTTCAAGCCAGCAAGACCCCGACAACTGTAGGCGCTCACGCTCAAGCTCCTCTTCCTTCTCCCTGTCGTCTTCATGCTTCTTCTGCCTCTTCTCTCATCCCTACATCGCGCAAAATTATCACCACTTTACTGCAATACTATTACGCCCCTGCGGCCAATGCTGCAGATACCACTACCGATTTTCCCACGAAAGCAGGGGCCCCCACAAAGGCACAGGCGGAGACGGTGAGGAGGACGCAGAGGCGGATACGGAAGGGCCAAACGAAGGGAACGAAGAACGTGAAGCGAGCAGCTGTCTTAGAGGAGTGAGTGGCCTCTCAGCTGCCAGACACGTTTCTCAATGCGTGCCACCCGCAAACCTCCGAAGGTGCCGGCAGCATGCGGCAGGAAAAGTAGCAGCCGACTCACACACGCGGCCAACGGGCGACGTGCAGGAGTCGGCGAAAATACGTGCTGCATACTGAATCGGCAGCTGCGCGCGCAGCTCACAAGCAGCCGGAATGCAAAGGTGCTTCCGGAGTGTAACGTCGGCAGTGCCGACAAGTACGCTCATGCAGAAACACGACGTCATAAACAGACTTGCCGTAGCACGCAGCTGGCGATATGTGGCCACTGCGTAGAGTTCTTCGTAACAAAGGATTTTCACACGAGTGACCAGGTGCTGCTGTGCCTGTTTCCTTCGCCAAATACGCACGATCCACGCGATTGCCTCCCTGAGCCTCTCTTGCTCTCAGTGTCTCTGCACCGATGCCCGCCTCTGTCCAGCGCATTGACGCGTGTACACCCATATGCGCATCGAGTAGCAGTGCACTTCCCTGTGTGTGTGTGTGTGTACACATACGTACTGTATATATATAAATGTTTACACACACACACACACGCAGACAGCGATATACATGCGTGCAGACACAGGGAGAAAGTTCTTTACAGGAGTAGTACCGCTACAAGGACAGCAGGCCAGAACAGGTGCACGTCCACGGCGTATGAAGGAGAAGACGCGGCAGCAGGCGGGAGGTCGTAACAGATATGGGTAAAAACAGACGAATACGTCTTAGAGCGCTGGATGGCAGCCCTACAACCTGCAGGAACGCAGCGCCGGGATTGCACAGGATACGTAAGTCGCAGCGCGCGCAAGAAAAAATACGCGTGGCGCTTCGCGCGTTCACGCACACTGCCATAAAAACGCGAGGGAGTGTAAAGACCGGTGGTGCTGCTTTTCTCGCGAGGTGGCGCTCTAGACGCGAAAGAGCGCCATCTCTTGTTTCCCTTGACTTCCAGGACCAGGCCGTTCTTCCCCGCAGCGGCGGGGCAGCCACAGACAATTCATTTGCTCATCTCGTCCTGCAGGACACAGCTCCCTGCGCAGGAAACACGTTCCCAGGTGCCTCCTCCTTTTTTTTCGTCTTTATCTACATGCACGCATCTCTGCCTTCCCGCACGGCTTGCTCGAGCCTCTGCAGAGTGTTTCTGATGCATGCGCCGTTCTTAGGTATATTTCAGCGTGCTGACATTTCTTGTTTTCTTGCACCGAAGAGTGCAAATATTCCCGTTTCTGCGCTTCCCGAGATCCTCCTTTTCGTCCTCCATATGAATATATATATATATGTATCCTCAGATAAACAGGAATGTGCGTTTTCACGTAGAGTTGTATATACACGTAGGTACACACATACACACGTGGGTACGTTCTCGTGTATCCATATACCTATATACACACAGACATCCATATGAAGATGTGTGCGTGTACAGCACACGCTGCAGAAGCACTGTCGCCTCCTCTCCTACTGATGACCGCGCTGATTTCTTCCCACCTGCTACGCGTACGTATGAGAAGGCACGCCGGAGATGTGTAGACATCCCCACACATAGATACACACGTCTTCACGTTCTGCTCCCACACACATAAATACTTGAATATACACACTTACGATTCCACGTACCCTCCCTGACACACACAAGATATACGGACAGGTGTATTGCCGCCCTCGGGGACGTGGAGCGCCAGTTTTTCTTCTCAAGATAAGGTCGCCGGGGCTACGAGGATCGGACCGGGATCTGCCGTAGGCGTTGCGGCTCCCCAGCTGCTGAGGGGCGCGGATGTTCATCAAAGTCGAGGACCTGCATCTCGACGTCAGCAGCGAGCTGCGCTTCCACTGCCGCCTCGGCGCGCGTGTAGTATTCTCCGGGCGCTGTTGGCGGCGTGCCAAGATCCTCCTGCAGTCCAGCGTCGTTTCGCCAACCGCCTCCGGCTAGTGGCTCTCCCACCGCAGACGCACTTCTCTCGGTCCATCGCCATGCGTCCCTGAACAGTGAGAAGTAGAAACTCTTTGCTGCAGTCCACAGCTCGCCTATGCGCGACTCGCCAGTCCCTGTCTCTCTCTCGTTTACTCGAAGAAACGCCTCCCTCCTACTCGCGCCACGGCTGCTGCTACTGCTGCTCCTTCGCCGTCTTCCGTAGCTGCTCCCGCTGCTGCTGTTCCCCTGTCTCCTGCCTGCGCTGCTGCTGCTGTTCGACGGGGAGGAAGAGAACGACAGAAACACGCTGCGCAACACATGCGTAGAATTCTCCGCGGCAGCTCCGCCTCCCCCCGCAGCACTCGCGTCTTCGAGAAGTTCTCCTTCCTGCTCCTCTTCTGCAGTGTACACGTGGTATTCTTCCTCCTCGAAAGAGCGCCGCCGACTTCTCGGCTCGTCGGCCGCGCCGGAGCTTACTCGCAACTCGTCACTGCCGCGTCGACCTCCGCTGGAGCCCGACGACGACGACGACGCATCCGACCCGTCCGTGTTCTCGACTCCCTCCGACCCAGCAGTCAAATATGTCCTCATATACTCCCTGCAGGACTCCACAGCAACACAGATCCGCACGCGGCCACAACGACTGAACGGCCGGAGGACGGTCGAAGAGGAGCTGTCTGGAAACACGCAGCAGCAGCTGTACACCCAACTACTGTGTGTACAGCGGTGGAAAGATGCGCATTTTCATCTGCAGAAGGCAAGGGCCCCACACCTGTGGAAATTAACAAGTCGAGAGTAAAACGCAACCACGTCGCAGCAAAAAGCGGCGACTCCCGCCTTCAGGTGTACATACACACGCAGACGCGAGTATCTCAGACGCAGGAAAGTGAAGAGACCGGGCAAAGACAAAGAAAAGACAGAGAGATGCAGATGGTGATGCAGGAGAGAGCAGGTGGCTGCTCACTACCGCATGCAGGCTGCTAAGCATGCACACGACGTCCTGTAAACACACGAACAGACACATGCAAGCACCACGGTCGTAGGCAGGTGTGACGGTCTGCACATACGAATTCCTGCGGTGCGACTGGGGCATAAACTGCTGCCGCAGAAGAAGGTGAGGAAGCTGCAAAAGACGCGAATTTCTTAACGTTTCTTGAAGTGTGTCTACATTTCCCCGCTTGTGCAACCCACACAGATGAGCCCCCACGCGCGCAGAGCAACAGCAAAGAGCCTTCCGCTTCTCGCTTGTTAGGACCATAAACTTGAGCCGCGCATGTGTAGTGCATCACGACACAGACTCAACCACACGTCTCCTTCCTGGCGGAAATTTATCTGCTTGCAGAAGGCCGAAAATTTAGACGGCCCCCCAGCGAGCTTCCTTTTCCGCAGGCGGTGGAACACAGAAGGACACCCACTTCTTCCCCTGTGTCAAGCTGCGCACGTGCAGCGGCCAGACGTGGAACAGCAGCTCACCGTCGCTGCCGGATAGCGAGGATAAGAATCTGGATGACGATCGCGTTGTAGCAGAGAAAGAGAGAGAGCAGCAGCACCTGCAGCGGGTAGATGTACGTGAGGGCCATCAGCAGCAGATCCACCAGCAGCACCGCGACCAGCACTCCCGTATTGATGCACATGCAGCTGCACGCACACCGTCATCCGCACGCAACTGACGCTGCAGGATTTTCATCGCTGCCGCCAAACCTGTGGCACTTCTGTCGCGGAAGCAGCAGCAGCAGCCACAGCACGCGCTGTCAACAAACCAGAAGGGCAAACACAGGCAGTCGACAGAAGACGACGAGGAACAAGAGGAGGAGAAGAAGCATGCGACATGCCTGTCACGTACTTAGAAACGCATCGTCACATACAGAGAAGGAAGTAACATGCGCTTTCAGGTGAACCCTTATACTTCATCCTGCAGAATAATGTACACCTCTTCCTCGCTTCTCTCTGCGTCTAAATGCGTGTGCGTGTTCATACAGGAGTGTGTCAATGTACACACATACAAGTACAAACCGATATCTCCATACGTAATAGGCAAATACGTGAAAGACACACACACACACACACACGTATTCGTCAGAGTGTACGTAGATCCCACACGCATGCGGAGAAATTCCTAAGAAGCCCTCCGCCTACGCTCCGCGTCTGCCCAGCGCTTCTTTCTTAGTACACTCCGTTTGGAGGGGGGAAAACGTCTCGTTCCTGTCTTGGCTTGTTATACACGTAGCAAAAGTCCACATATTCACCCCACACGTCATTATATGTGCATTCAGTTTCGTTCGACTAGCTGCAAAATGCGTACACATTGGCCTCTGACCGACAACGTCTCAGCCCCATTTTTGATGCCTCGGCAGATTGAGAGCGCCTGTGGCCGGCTGCTGCTGCTGGTCGGTTGCTGCTGCTGCTGCGGCTCGCCAGCCCAAGTTAGGAACTTTCCCGCTCGACGCATGCAGCGGCTCCTACGAGGCCAGGCACTTCTTAGGTGGCGTGGAAACGCCGTGTAGCTACGCGCACGCATGCAGTCGACCGGAACCACGGAAAATTCACCCCCCAGCACTTACTGCACCTGGACATACAAACACACTCTTACCCTCCTGTTATATATATGCATATATGCATTACGTTCTCGTAGTGTTTTTACATACATATATATATATATTTATTTATTTGCACCCACTCTCTCTCTGTATATTTATGTGGATAATAATATATATACATATACTCAAGTACCTGTTACACAGAGAACACGACAAACACAGCCGCTCCACTACATATTCACATCATCCATACATGTGCATGCACCCAGTTCCACATATATGTATACACATATATACGTGTGTAGTAATGGAGCTCCCCGAGGAACCCGATATACATGTCTACATTTATAGAGGAATATTTATTCTGACTGTCCAACTGAATGCATGCGTGCGGGCGGAAACGTTTTCCTCACAGGCCGGTGCACAGAGGCGGTCTGTCGGCGTCCTCGTCGTCGTCCTGCAGCAGTCGTCCAAGCGACGCCAGCAGCTGCTCCTGCAGCACACTGCTGTTTCTGCCTCTTTGTCCTGCTGCTGCAGTTTCTGATGGGGCCGCTGCTTCTCCGCTGCGCCGGCGCTTCCCGCCTCGCGGCAGCAGCGGAGGGTCACCCGTCACCCCTGCACGCCCTGCACCAGAGACACAAAAAAAGCAGCAGCATAATCAGCAGCAACACGTCTGCACCCCACCAACAGCAACATGTCTGCAGGCCACCAGCAGCAACACGTCCGCACCCCGCCAGCAGCAACACGTCTGCACCCCACCAGCAGCAACACGTCTGCACCCCACCCGCAGCAACACGTCTGCACCCCACCAGCAGCAATACGCCTGCATCCCACCAGCAGCAACGGGCTCGCGTCGCACCAGCAGCAGCGACAAGAACAGCAGCCCACGCAAGGAAGAGAAACACGAAACACGAAGAGCAGCAGCAACAGAGAAGACCGGGGAAACGCTAACGACAAGAAGCGTTGCAGCTGCGACAACAGCCCTGGGATCGTAGCGCCAGAAAGAGTCCGCAGCAGCCGACCTCACGAAAGTCGTCGAGGGAATGCAGCCTCAGCACGCTTCACCCCCAGCGGCATAGAAGCAGAGAAAGCAGGGCAGCAGGACGTGTAGACCTGCGAAGGAAACTGCAACATTTCCCCTCACGCCACACGCCACTGCCGGACGACAGCCCAGCAGCAGCAACAGAGAAAAACGTAGCAACGCCACCAACGAAGGAAGCGCGGCCTGCCCGTCTCTGCCTTCTCATATATACATATATATATATGTTTACATACATGTATACATATGTGAAGAGCGCGTGACGCCACAGCAGCACGAATTTCGTATCTGTGGGAATGCGGTATCCATCTGCCGACCCGCGGAATTCTTCCACTGCATGTAGAGCTTCCTACCAACTGTCAACCAGTATCCAGCCATATATACACATATATTTAAATATATGTACATATGTACGCACACAGCTATACATACACGCGGACCTGCTTGCCCTTCACGTACGTACCGAGACGGAAGTCTGCACGCAACCGTAGTGATACACACATTTGACCCCGGTGGGATACTGTATCTCTAGGTAGGGACATATCGACTTTATCTCTATATTCTTGTGTTCACGTAGCTAAATCTTCACATACATACACACACACACACGTATTCTTCTTCCACATACACATGTATTCTTCTCTCTCTGTCTCTGTCCTTATAAACATGCGTGACCTCGAGAGAGCATAAGAAAAGAAGAAATACCTGTTTTGCAGATGGAGCAAAGGTGTGGGGTCGGAGCTCTCTGTCCGAGGAGACGCGCACGAAATGCCGCCAGCTGCTGCCGTCTTCGGTACGCCGCCCTGCAGCAGCACGCATGCGTCACAGTGCCAGCAGCAGTGGGACAGACAGCAGCTGCGGTGGCAGCAAAAAGCGCACGGCTGCTGCAGCAGCAGCAGAGCCTTCACCGATTAGCCACAGCCGCAGCAGCGCGCAAGGATAGCGCAACGCTCTGCGAAGGCAGCAGAGCATGGTGAAGCGAACAGCCTCGACTTTGCTGCAGCAGCGGTCAAGTCTTCATGCTCCTCCACACACCACGGACTCTGTGGAAAATTTCTATCTTCCATCCCCACGTCTAAACATACATACGAACACTCTGACATAGATGCAACGGTATGTAGACCCAGGCAGGCTGGGTACACAGTGCACCGACAGCAGCAGCAACCTGCCACCGCAGCAGCAGCGTCGCACGCTCATAACAACGGCCGAACAGACACTTCTTGATAAGCCCCTGCCTATCTCTCTCTCCAGGTATAAGTGACCATGCGGACGAGCACGCATATGTACATATATACACACACATATGTATGTATACATATATATATATATACACATTACATATATGTATATATATGTGTATATGCATGTATATGTATGTATATTTATATTTATGTGTATACCTGTATATGTAGGTACGGACGTATACATATATAAGCCAAACAGTTGATGCCCCTACGTGAAGATAGTGATTCTCATTGGTGGCATTCTTTGCCACCAACGTGTGCACACAGATAGGAAGAATCAAGATGTGTCCACGTGCTTGGAGTGGCCTATCTCTTGCTGCAGCGCGTGACCGGAACGCTGCAGAAGGATCCTTCGTTCGCTGCTTGAAGAGGGAGTGGCAGCCGTGTATGCTGCCGAAGGCTAGGAGCATCTGGCAGGCGCGCAAGGACGGGGTGCAGCAGACGTACCAGCAGTTGCGATGTACCACCACGTAGCACTGTGTGCAGCAGCTATGTAAGTCTCTCCTCTTCGAATGATCTCGCTTGTTGCGCTTGGCTCCTTCTAAGCAGATGAAGCACGTTCGCGGCACGTGATCACCGCTGCTGCGGCTGCTGTAGCAGCTTTGTTGCTGCTCTTGGAGCTGCAGCGCTCTCACCAGCTGCTGCTGCTCCTCCTCCTGTGTTGCGGCAGAAGCCTGCTCCCGCTGAAAGTTGCGCTCCCCTGGGGGGCTGGGCTCAACACCCAGACCCGGCTGCTGCTGCTGGATCACGTGGTGTGGCTGCAAATATTGCTGCTGCTCTCTGCCGTCGACGTGTGGTGCCTGCTGCTCTTCGCTGCTGCGAGCGCGAGGAGCCCGCAGCGGCAAACTGCTGCTGCTGCTGCTCGGGTACTCTTCCCTTCCCTGCGACGACATGGTGGAGGGGGTTTCTGCGTCTGCTTCGCCCCGTTCTGTCCTTCTTGAGCTGCTGCCTGCCTAAGGCAGCAGCGATACGAAGGACGCGAAAGGAAGCATGCAGGACTGCCGTCGCCGAAAAAGAACGCCTCTAAGAGCGACAGGCAAGGGGAATGCGTTGCGAAGGGAAAAAGATGAATGACAGGAAATCGGAGATGACGAAGAAAATGAGGAAGACCAAGAAGAAGAAAAGAAAAAGGAGCGGTGAACCTCCGCGCAGGAGTCGCGTAGATCCAGCAAATATACGTGGGAGGCTGAGGAAAAGCCGAGTGACTAGCTGCATCCCACAACAGCAGCAGCAGTCGTAGCTGCCAGTAGCAGCCCCAGCAGCGCCTTAATGCAGTCCGCAGAGGCGCAGCAGCAGCGTTAAGCAGCAGCGGGCCGCGCCGTAGCAGCAACCTGCAGCCGAGGCAGCGCCAAAGCAGCGACCGCGTCCTCAGCGTGCCATCCCAGCAGCAAAAAAGTACAGCAGCCGCAGCAGTTCAGAAACGGTGTGTCAGCGGACGACAAGAGACGCGCCAGTATCATATTTGAGAGGTGTGTATACACCCGGAGTATTTTTCCTCCGTGCGGAAGGCATTATTTTCTGACTCCGCGTTGCGTGGATTCTGAAAGTGCCGCCGGAATCACTTATACGAAGAGAAGCATTTACATTTCCAACGGATCTGCAGAAGAGGAACGCACAAATCAGTGCAGGGGCTGCACCGGCCAAGGTGCACGTACATCCGGGGCTAGCAGGCGACAACAAACAAGGAGAACACGGAAGACGTGACGGTGACGCGTGAAAATGAACACGCTCTCTCCACAAAGAAAAAGAAAAGCAGGGGAACAGGTAGGACACAACGAAGAGAAGAAGAGCCACAAATTGAAGCAGGAAGACGTTTTGGCACAAGTTGGCGTCTTGGCGACAAGGCGGAGATGTCCCACGCAGTCTCTAATGTTGAAGAAAAAGTAACTTGTATTTTTGTTTCTATCCTCGTCACGCTCCGTACAACTCTGGTCACTTTTACGAAGAAGTCGCAACGAAGCTTGAAGAAAAGCGTTCTACGCACGACCGGAAGACTGCGTATGCAGAGCACATGACGAAATGAGCATGACGATGAGAAAACCAAAGAAATATGGGGGAGTTCAGTTTCCAGGAAAGTCTTGAAGTAAGAATGACGTGGACCGACCGCACGTACATGAGACGTGCCGAATCACATCCGCAGCACATATATTTACAGCGCCTTGGATTCACGTTCGTGATCGAACGTGATGAGGCAAATCTGATTCGTTGTGTCGGTAGTGGGAAGAGAATAGACAGGAGACTAGACACGGGCTGAAAGGTGAAAATTGCCGAGTAAAACTACTGACAGTGCACAACTACGTTACCAAAGTGTACACGGTAGTCCACACGCACCTGAGGAAGATGCTCTGATACATTCTGTTCATACCTCTTTTCGAGGACGACGAAAGACGCATTACTGCGTTGGTGAATGAACCGGTCTTAATGAGTATGGGTAATGTTGAAGAAAGCAGTGGGTGACCTGTGGCTCGTACACTTTTGCACTCAGCAGTGGTGTTGGATATTGCGTGTAGACCTATACACAAATGTATGTACGTATATCGCTATATGCATGTAGATATGCACAGCGAGATACGAAGATACGCAGATAGGAAAAGGTCGTCCGGTAAAGCCTTTGAACGTAACTTCTTCCCTCGACTGGAAAGGAGGACGAAAAGACTGTAGAAACATGGCGTCACCAAAAAGCCGACGTCTTCACAGAGCAAACAAGTCGAAGGCCAGAAAAGTACGCGCACTTTGCCAGTCGACAATGCAACAGCAGAAATTTACTCCGTAGTGAGACCATTTTTTCCGCAGCAGTACGCTCTGATGCACTCGACAAGCGCATGCATGTACAGCTATACCGCGTGGACATCCAGTCAAACGATGAGGCGTATCATCGTAGAATTTACTAAATCACAAACACTCACGTATTTATTGAGGCATATTGACCAGAGTATTTAGAGAAGACATTTGCCGTGGCATTGCAACACAATCTTCTGGGAGTATTATAACTTTATTCTTGTAGTCCAGAGTGACCTGTGTATTACGGCGTACGCTTCAACATGGGAATAGGAGCGTCGCTAAGTTAGTTCGTACTGTGGATGGAATGCTATGCTTTCCATTGAGAACAAAGAATAGTTTCACGCTGTTGCTCGTGCATATCTCTCCTGCGAATCTGGAGAAGGCTACTCAAAGTTACAGGCACCAGCGTATCCCGCCACAAAAATTATGCCACGCCCACCAGTAGGCACGCGTATATATACATCGGTCCATACGTATACATGTGCAGAGGCCGGTGCTTACACTGATGTGAACTGAATACAAATACATTTTCATGTGTTTCTACTCTATGTGGGCCAGAAAATGCTGGTTATCTCCCTACTGTTTCGAACGACTGGCAGATGTGCACCGCAACTCGTGCCGGTTGTTGGTACACACATACCTACCTTTACGTGAGTGCATTTGTATACCAATGCGTAGGCAGATATACGTATGTGTACGTCGTATTTGGACGGCCCCTCGTGGTGGTTTGGAAAATGGCAGGGAGGAAGCTTTTGACAAGCTTAGTTTACCGTTTAGAGAACTTACGATGTCCTTTTTGGGGGGAATTGTACAGTGCCATCGTAGACAACGTGAGCATGGAGAAGTTTTTGTCCCCTCCTGTGCTGTTCCGCCTACCTCCCCAGATGGATTTGTATGTCTACCCAGCAGCCCACTCATGAGACATATGTTTTAAGGTCTTCTTAGCTCTCCTTCTGTGTGTGAGTATTGACCTCCTCAAACTTCTTCTGTCAGTGTATTTTGCTACACTACTGTATACCCTATGGATGTAGAACCATGTAGATTTGGGCGGGGGACGCCTGCATTGTACAAGAAATTGTGGTGCCATGCAACGTAAACGATACGATTTGGTGGCATATCCACCGCTGGAGATCTGCGCAGCTTCCTGACGCCTCGAGACACGGCACGTGTGACGTTGACATGATGACCGTCAGTACAAGGCGGCTTCTTCCTTAGCTAAAATTTCTATACACTCGCTGGATCAATCAACAGTAACTATTTGCGTACCTCACTCTTTAGAACCCGCCCAACTATAGGTACGCGATAGTCTTCGTCACTTCTCGGGACAAGAGAGCTCGGCAATTGCGGTCACAGAGCACAGGTTCAGCGACACTCCCGCACCGCGTGAGGACCATGCACGTAGCGAAGAGACGAACGAACAAAGCTTTACTCGAATGGCCGCTAGGTCCTTCGCAGCAGCCGATTCCCGCGTACGCACATAAATATGCGCAGGCATTCCTTTATCGTGTTGTATTAGGTCCCACGTACGACGCAGGTGTCTACCAAAGAGATCTATATACGTTATATACATATCCACATGTAGAATATGCCCACAGGTGAACATCAGGATACTGGAAGTGTACAGTACGTTTCTCCTGTCATTTTTCCAGTCCACAGATGTTTTCCTTCATGCACGTACACGCTCACGGGCGCGCACTCGCGCGTATTTGTTTCTGTTCAACTGAAGACCGAAGTTGAGCGCGGCTACAGTCAACACGTCTTACTGATGTACCCACTTTTACGAACATGTGTGTGCATGTCTGCTTACAGGCACTCAGGCATCTTTTCGTATGAAAAGAGTTTACACTGCTTCAACACCTATAGATAAGGGCAACGTGCCGTCCAGCATTGCCTGCTTACTTCCGCATCCCCGCCTCTCGCTTTCGGAATGTAACACCTACACGCGTATCACCGCGGTGTCCTCTCATCTGTAGAAGGAATGAGCGTCTTTGCCTTCCTGGTAAAAATACAGTCTATAGCTGATATATTGTGGATTTTCCAGTACCACGCTTGCTTTGAGCACTTGTACAATGCAAGAACATACTACTGCACAGCATTTACACAACATAACCATACTATGGTGGACGCAAAACGCAGCGAGTTGCCCGACCAGGGAAAAACCTGAGCGGCATCTTCGAGCGGTGGGAAGTCCAACGCCACTTCACGATGCGTGAGTGTACCCCCCAATACGCAGTCGCCTTGTGAACGTGGAAAGATTGGGTACGTACCCGTATTTATGTGCATATATATACACAGCGCATACATAAATAGGCGTGTATGTATTGTATACGTATGAAGGGCGCCAGTCTCTTCAAGGCCTGCTCCACTGAGTTGTTTCCTCGCCTCCCACGTGCCTCGCACGTCTAAACTTGGAGAAGGGGGGAGAAAATACTTGTATTAGTTCTGCATAGATATGTGTGTAGCGATCTATGTACGGTTGCATTGCCAGCTTTCGTTGCTACTCAGGGAATGGCGCATTCCAGACACAGCAACAGAACTGCTTTCAAAGTGAGTACTATATACATACACAAACGTAGTCTTCGGCGTGTTTTACGTGTACGTACGGATGGAAATACAGCTGACCTCCGGTGCCGTTCCTCAAGCGTTGACCGCGCTGTCCACTGTCCAGAACTGCACATGCGCGTGGCATAAAACGGCGAAGTACTTTTTCCTCCCTCTGCCACAGCGCGTAGATGCTTTGCACTCAATTACGCATGTATCAACTTGAATTCCGGCGCCGCTTACATGTATTCCGTCGCGGACACAGGTGCTAGATTTGCAGTGGACAGATGCCAGCATCGTCTTTAATGTTGCTTAGGAAATGGGATATCAAACCTCTACGGGACACCCGTCTCTTACGACGTCTACAACGAAACGCCCTATTGTCGAAGCTGTGTAACTCGAACACAACGTAGCTTTCCCGACCGCTCAAAGCGAATGAGGGTACACTCCAGCGTCTATACACGCAAGGGCGTGGACGTTAAAGGGTAATTTATTTACCAAGTGCGACGCTTTTCTCCTTGCATTACGCCCACGCCGACGAACTGCTGTGAACACACTTGTATTCGTAACGTGCGTAGAGATGCAACAGCTAGCCCCTCCTTTAATGCATTTGATTACACAAGCTTCCAGGCAACTCTAGCAAGACGCGCAACCGGGGCAGGCACACCGAACCCTCTATCGTACGCGGCCACCACGACGCCGGCGTTTATTGTTCCCCTTCCCCCACACCAGCCGTTGAAGAACGTTCTTCACACAAAATACGGCTGCATTTCGTTAGAGGAGGTATTTGCCGTCGTCCATACATAAGATACCATATGCATACACACATACAGAGAGAAATAAGGTGGATCTCTCAAGTTCGCAGTTCAGGTGTGTGTGGCGTCGACGGGTCTCCTCTGCCGCTGTTTTCTGTTCCTCAGACATTAAATTTGCTCTGTCTTGCTCATTTCTCTGCTGCTTGTATCGTCCATAGCACGGGCGTTAAAGAATACACGCGTGTCGAGACCTGACGCAGCTTTCGGCAAGTGGTAGGAAGAAAGTATCACGGTCTCTCAGCAGCCCCCCGGGCTGCGTTGCCGCGTGCTGCAGAGCGGGGAAGCCGGAGGTCGCTTTCTACGAGGTCGGCTTGAGGCCTGCCGCCGCCGGGAGTTTCTTGCTTGCAGTGTGTTGTAAACATACCGGTCAGATAAGCAAGCCTCCTAGCATTCACTGATATCACGCCACCCCCCATACGTCCAGCGCCTGTGCTCCCAGCGGAGTGGCTGCTCGTGTGCGAGCGAGCAGGCATTATCTCGAAAGAATGCCTCAGGCATTGACGTAATCTTCATAATTACGTGCGCCCCCGATGTGGATATCCAGTTGCACGCGTGTAGTGACATCCGCTCGTTTTGGACTACCTGCGTTTTCCTGTGCTCATCACAGGCCAGAACAAGTGAACACACTTCTGTCGGGCCCATTCTTTCCTTTTCGCACTTTTTGAATTCAATCTCGTGCGTCTGCTCCTTTTCCGCACCCCCTCCAGCGCAGCCCATCCCAAAAGTGAGGACGCACAACCGCAGCAGCTGTGCTCAGTTCTGATTTCTTCTCTGCTCAACAGGAGTTTTGACATCTTACGCGGAATTATGTCCGTAGTTACGCCTCTGGTGTGTTCTTCGAGATGTGATAGTCGTCGCTGCGCCCGTCAAGTGGAAAATTTCACAACTTCTCACACGGAAAACGAGTGCGTGTGATAGGAGGTGAGGGGTCAGTACATCATACACGCGCGTGCCGCAGCCCAGCTGCGGTAAGATGGCTTTCGGCTAGATGGAGCAATCTCGTATAGTCGGTAGCTCTGAATGAAACAGGACCATAGACGCGGCAGTAGGGTCCTATTTCATACTGAATTGTTTTTCTGCGGAGTCTTGGAGGGCACTGACTCCAGCGCGTTTACACTGACACCACATTGACCTACAGATACGTTGTCACGCCCCAAAATCGCTTCTTCTGACTAAACGTGTGAGCAAACCGCATTCACAAAATGGGACAAAGCTCACACGCTGCTTGCGGTGGTGAGGCATTCCGTTACTGTGCCATACTTTGCTTAGAAGAACTACAAATCGTACAAATGTAGGTCGACATCCGTAAAGACACATCGTAAATATGCTCCGCCGGTGCACCTAGAGCACACCGCTGATGGCAACAGAAATAGATTATGGAGCTTACAAGTATATAA
This sequence comes from Sarcocystis neurona, assembly GCA_000727475.1. Classification (NCBI taxonomy): domain Eukaryota; phylum Apicomplexa; class Conoidasida; order Eucoccidiorida; family Sarcocystidae; genus Sarcocystis; species Sarcocystis neurona. Next base: position 1,866,186 of record KL647298.1, read on the forward strand.
ATAGGAGTATATGTTTCTAGATACATGCAATGGAATGCTCACCACTCCCACATCGCCCGCGTCCACAAACAGAAATATACACGTGTAAGTGTAATGTGCTTGTGCTGTTGACTTCTTGTGTAACCTGAATGTGGTGATCGAGCGACTGTCTGCCTCCATTCAGAAGGCACCGTTTTTATGCCCATGAGTGACGCAAAGTCGAGAAATCTGAAACCGCCTAGGTTGGGACCCGCTCACATGTCGCAAAAGCTCGCCTGTGTGATGCACCTTCTTTTCAGCATTTTGACCTTCTGTGTCGTGAAGAGCTAAGGAATTAACACTGGCTCGCATTCTGGTTACCTGCACATCTACAGGGAGTGCATAAACCGTAGCGTGGTGCTGCCCTCTCGCCTTGCGCCACTTTCTTTGCCGAGCGCAATGATCTGCGACTTGCCATTGGTACTGTTTACGTCATCCACAATATAAATATACATATGTATGTGTGTATATCCTGGCACCCTTTGAAGGTCCTGCTGTGTGTGTATATACGGACATTTTTGTCTGCGGTGGGTGGACGGGAAGCAAATCATAATCACTTTTTGTTACAAATTATTTTATGTGGAGCAATAATCGCGAGGAATGAGACCTTCTAGAAAAGTGTGTCCTCTAAAACGTGCAGAACCCTGCTGAGAATAGATTGGAAACCCGGTCTCTTAATTTTTCGCTGCAACACGTGAGACGGGAGCGAGCGTGACCAGTGAATCCTCAGTGAACGTTGCCACCTGTTGTCTCCTTTTCTTCGCCGGTGTGCAGTGGCGCCCCCAAAACCCAAAGACATTGAAACGCGCTTGTTCATCGACGGAGAATTCGTGGAGGCCACCAGCACGGAATGGTTCCAGGATTTTGACCCTGCGACGGAAGAGGTTATCTGTCGCATTCGAGAGGCTAGGTAAACTGTTCTGAAGGACAGCCTGGTTTTCCTGCACACTTGTACCTGGACAACTACTACACCGTATACGTAGACGAGTCAACTCGTGTTTTCATAAACCCGTGTGTACGACTCCTCCGTGCCCACTAGTGCTGCGTAAACTGCGTAACAGTGGCTGTAGTTGCACTCCTGGCGTGACACTTGAGGGGCGCTGGGCGCACGGACTAGCACGCGTTTGTGCAGACGCTGTAGAATTCCAGCTTTTGCATGCTGTAGGGTGAGTTATCCTATACATGAATATGGGTGAATGTGAACGTTGCTATGGTCAGGCACGTTTGTGTAAAAAAAGCCCCTACATACGTGTATGTACGTGTGGGTACAGATACTTCTTGCCGACATTGTGGACATTTGATATACAAGTATGCACGCGTACCGCTATAGACCTCGAGGTGGCCAGCGCCTCGGGGTGCTGCTGTACTGCTGCTGGTGTTTTCAGAATGCCGCTGCTTTCTCGCAGTGGTTCTTCACTCCTGTTACAGTTGCTGTTATCCGTTTGCGACTCCATCTGCTCTCTGTGCTGCTACGGTATGCCGTGCCATTGCGACTGCCATTTCAATCCACGCACAGCTGCTGCCTCGTTGTTGTTCACGCGGCCGCCCCTGTGCTCTTGCTGCCACCGCTGCTGTGCAGCACCGACGACGTGGACAGGGCAGTGGAGGCAGCAGCGCGCGCGTTTCCGGAGTGGTCTCTCTCGACGAGTGCAGGACGGCGCGCAGAGTTGCTGCAGAAACTAGCAGATCTAGTTGTAGAACATGAGGAGGAGCTGGCAGCTCTAGAGTCTCTTGATGCGGGGAAGCCTTACAAGAAAATCATGTAAACGGCTAACCTATATATACGTTCTTGTACGTAGAAAGACGTACAAGAACGTCTTCGTGTTAGTTGTCTCATCAATTCGGCGCCGATCTTGCCTCCTTTTCGAACAGCTAGAGCTGCGTTACCCAGTGTATGTACACCTGTTGCAGTGCTCCAGAACGCGCGCAACTTTCCACACACGAGGCATTCTGCGCACTTGTCGTACGGACACGTGCTCAGACGCAGTCAGACACTGGTGCCTTCCACAGGAGCGGGGCAGCCTGTGTTGGTGGGAGGGCTTCGCGACGCATAAGGACACTTTTTTTGGCACGCTGGCTCGTGACTTTTACATGGCAGAACACTGGACATCTCGTACGGAGACGTGGACAAAAGATTTTTATTTGTACGCGTGACGACGTAGGTAGTGGTGGGCACCTGTTAACTTAGGCTACACGACTGGGCAGACACGTAGGCGGTGAGAGTAACTGTGGACAGTTCTAGGCAAAGAAATTATGTAGGTTCGTGTTCATTTCTCTCTCTGGATATGTGTGTACATGTATAGTTCCGTGCATATCTTTTCGTGTGTGTATATATATATATATGTACACGTGGCAGGCGTGCTTAGACATGGATCGAAGACGTCACTGATGCTACGCGCTGCATTCGGCAACACTGGTGACAACTGTCGTCATTGTCCTTCTTCGATTCAACAGCCCGCAGGCATGCACGTGACAGCTTACTGTGTGCGTGAATCAAATTCACACACATGCGTGCACACGAGTGTAGACAAATTGATACGTACCATACGTTTACCGGTCTAACTGACGCACAGCGCGTGAGTTACTACGTGCGCACGCACAGATATAGGACAAGTGGTGCATGTCCTCTGTACGCGGGCCTTTTGATGACGCTGTTTCGGAGGTGTGTACACGTATGTGTTTATAGTATGTCTACGTGTGGCCAGGCGTGCTGTTTCTGCCGAGGCGTCTGTAGATAACCACCCGACTGCCGTATACACAAACCTGTAGACACGCACGCAGCTACATGCCTGTACACTATATATATATATACGTCTATTCTCACCTCCGTCTGGTTGCCGGTCGTTTCTGAGCGTTGTGGACTTTGTTGTCGCTTCGTGTTTGCTGTTATGAAGAGATGGCGACCTCAAGAGCGTGGTGCGCGCTCTCCGGTACTATGCCGGCTGGGCAGACAAAATAACCGGGAAGACCGTTCCCGTTTCTTGCCCGGATGATTACTTCTGCTACACGCGAAAGGAACCGGTTGGAGTTGTTGCTGGGGTAAGTCCTTGCATGCGTCTGTGACGCAGTCTCTCATAGGCACATCTACATGTTCAAGGCTTGCGCGTGCGGATGTGTGCGTGTTGTTGTACAAGGTAGCCAGACGTGGGTGCACATCTCTGTGCGTGCACGTGTAGAATCATTATATTGGATATTTAATACACAGCTAACGAGTACGGCGTGGTAAAAACAGCATCCAGCAGCTTCCCTGAAAGGCTGCATGGCTGCCCGCGCAGAGGCGCTGCTGCAGGCGGATAAGCGTTCTCGGAAGCAGACGCGTGCGCGTAGGACTTTGTGTATGCGCGCGTGGACAGATGTACAGATCCTGCAGCATGACTTCATTTGGTTGAAAACATGCTGTTGACGTCTCTCTCTATTTGTACATAAAGACTACGTATGTGTACCTACCCGAAAAATATGTAAAACTGTACCTGAACAGCAATCGCAAGCAAATTCCCCCGAAAATTTCCTCTGAAGCAAGCGACTGTGTTTCCCTGGCCGCACACTATCGGTTCCTGAGCTACGTCTTCCGACGTTTGCTGGACCTATTGCTGGCGCAGACGCGTGCCTTTTTCTGACGAAACGTACGCAGCTGCGCACGACTTTCTGCCCCGTTCACTCTCTCTGTATATGTATATATAGGTATGCATGCAAATGGCTACCCACGTTTTTGTTGACGCGGCTAGACACCTAAGCAGAAGTGAAATCATACTTTTGTATACACGGATATATGTATAGATTTTTGCCGGCGCGGATGCATGCATTTGTTTGATAAAAAGTGTACGGCTGTGCACCACGCTCTTCATTCTCCTTCTATATGTGTATATATAGGTATGCTTGTAAGGGGCTACAGACGTTTTTGTTAACGCGGGTGGACGTCTAAGCAGGAGTGGAATCATACTCTTGTATACGTGTATGTATACGTATGTATGCACATATGTCTAGATACACGTGTCGTCGCTGTACGCTTGCAGCCAGTTCTCTTTGCGGGCGCCGATACATACCTGTGTTGAATCAGTAGTGTACATCAGTATAATTTATGTGTGTATGTATATATGTGTGTAGGCACGTCGTCAGCGGGAAATGCCGACGTACGTATATACGTATATATATGTATACGTCAGATGGCCTGCGAGACATTCCCCCTTTCTTCGGCGCGAGCGGAACGAAATGCTGACGGCCGTTGTAACTACGCCTGCAGGCATGCACGCCATAATTCCCGCCACACACATGTGTACGTCTTTGCGTACACACAGTGGTATATATATGCGTATATCTGCGTGGGTGGAGGAACAAACTAAAGCCTGTACGTGTACGTACAGGTAATTCTACAGGTGTATATATGTATATATGTATATATATCGCTGCATGCGCACGGTGACGTTTGTACGTCTGAATATGTGTAGGTGCTGTCTAGGTGTGCGTACATATATATAGTTACACGCACATAAGCCTCCACGTATATTGGGTCCCGTACCCTTTCTAGACGTGTGGACTGCGTCAGATCGCCGTCCGTAACTACGCAACTGCTGCTGGATCTCTGCTGCTGACTATATCTGCCACTGCCGACTTTGCTGCTGCAGGCGTTTCTGTTTTCCCGTCTGGTTTCTGTGTTACTATTGATTGCGCCTGTTCTCCGTTTTTGCGGCTGCATCTCACCTGCTCCTGCTCCACCGTGTATGCTGCGACGTCTCCCTTCGCTGCTGCTATTGCAGCTGCTGCTCGTGCTCCTCCTGCTTCTGCTCCTGCCGCGGCTGCTTCTCCCGTGGCTGCTGCAGATTCACTACGGCAAGCGAAGTATCCGCTGGTGCTGCGGCTGTCGCGGGTGCTATATTGCGCTTGCTGATGTTGCGGTTGCTGCTGCTGTCGCATGCAGATTCTCCCGTGGAACTATCCGCTGTATCTGCTGACGATAAAGCTGGCGCCTGCGCTGACCTGCGGCTGCACCATAGTCATAAAAACGAGCGAAAAAACGCCCCTCTCTGCCCTACTCTTTGCAAAACTCATTCAGAAGGCCGTAAGTCTTCCTCCACACGAAGCCTATACATACATGGACATGCATACACATATACATACATATCTATCCGTCTTCCGGTTTCTCATTCTGCATGTGCGTACGACTAGTTATAGGTATATATACCTCTTTGAGGCCAGAGTAGGCATATACATATATATATATATATACGACTTTCACTTTTGCACTCGATATACACATACGCTGCCGTCTCCCCGTATGCACGTTATTATATAATATATATATATCTATGTGTTTTCTAGCTACTCACTCGGCATACACACACATGAGCCTGTAGATATAAATGTCTCTCGGGTCACAGTCTGCACGTTACTGTAGACGGACGAAGTACACACTGCTTCCATCTGTAGAGTGTCCACATATACATATAAATATATGTGTGGTTGCTCATCTGACTCTCCCATCTGTGGAGAAGCAGGCGTCGCATTTTCTGCATGATTTCTAATATTGCATGCGCGTCGTGAGACGTGGCAGTGAATGCTTCCCTTATATTGTATCAGCCGTGTGGGGGACTGCTGCACGTGTCGCCAGCACACGTGCGTTGCATATTTCCTTGAGAAAGCTTGTCGTTTGTAGAGTTGCGTATATTCATATATCTGTCCTAGATCATTAGCGAATGTAAACGTGGAATGCGTGTACGGAGACGCAGGTAGAAAGTTACTACCGGACGTCCACGCATAGTGTGAGGGCCTGGGACACGTACATATATATATATTAACATGCAGTCTGTGAGATGGGACAATTAGATGCACGTATATGTGTGTGTGCAGACATATATGTATATTAACACACAAACTGTGGGCTGGAAAACGTGCGTGCATGTGCATATATATATAAAGATGTATTTTGTGAGGTGGGACACGTACACGCATATATATGTATATATTGGCATACATTGTGTGAGCTGGAACACGTAGATATCTAGAGATATTTGTGTATGTTTAGGGTGAATAGACAGACACGGAATTTGCTGTTCTGCAGTTCCATCCGTGGATTCACGGAATATCTCTGTCTTTCCTCTTTCCGCCGGCTCAACTCAAGAACTCCCCACGCAAAAAGACTCCCCCGCGCTCCTAACGTATTACACCCCTTCGTACGGGCATGTTTGTGTAGAGAAATACATGTGAACTCCTCATCACTAATGCGCCCGGTGGCAGCTCGCGCGTGGGGGGCTGTGCTGGCGACGCATGCAGCCGTAACTGCAGCCTGCTGCACTCGGAAGGGCGTGGCCGTCTCTTTGCGACCCAGAGGAATGCAGGCGTGTTGCTGCTGCACTCTCTCCTGCCCACCATGTGGAAGAAAGCAGCTGCCTGGGTTTTGTGGTAGAAGGACAGTCACTTTCTCTACAACTTCTCTTGCGCAAACGGCGTTTGCCCGCTCTTCGTAGGACTCGCGTTCTCACTTAATTTACGTAGAAAGGAGATTCTTGCCATCCCCCTCATCATTTCTCTCAGTGCGTGCTGCGGTGTGACGGGGCATGCTGCCTGTCCCTGCAGTAGTAGCCTCTGCTTTGCTGCGGATATATTATCTTTTTCTGAGGGTCGCTTCGCCAGATGCAGCTGCTGCTGCTGACGCAGCGTCCTGCAAGTCTTTTTCTTGCCTTGTCTTAGCTGCTGCTGCTGCCACAGCATCCTGCGGTTGCCTTCTTGCCTCTGCTGCGCTGCTGAGGATGACGCGCGTTCTGCGCTCCCCCTCTCTTTTGCTGTTGCGGACGCTGAAGTACCTTCTGCTGCTGCTGCTGCGGTTCGGGTGCTCCTCTCTGTGACTGCTCGTTTTGCTGCTGCTGCTGCTTCTTTGTTGCTTCTGCGGCTCCTGCCGCGACTGCTGCTCCGTCTGCCCTGCCGACGCTTCCTGCCTGATGTCGCTTCTGACCCTGCTCAGGCATATTCTCTTTACCTGCATTGCTGCCGCACGTGGACAGCAGACGACTCTGCTCGCTGCTGCTGGTTCTCCCTCGTGCGTCCGCGGCCTCATCTGTGTCGGTAGTACTGGGCGGTGTTGCAGCTGCGTCCGCCTGCCGCTCTTCTTCTTTTTATTTTACGCTGCTGCTGCTGCAGGGCTTCCCAAAGGGCGTCGTCAACATTTTGACCGGGCGCGGGCCGACAGTGGGGAGGGCACTGACGCTGCATCCTCGCGTCAATAAAATCTCGTTCACAGGCGGCACTTCCACGGGAAGAGAAATTGCAAGGAATGCGTCGGGCGACTTGAAGCGAGTAACTCTCGAACTTGGCGGCAAAAGCGCGTTAATCGTCCTGCAGGATGCGGATCTCCGCATGGCAGCAACAGCAGCTTTTCACGGCCTTTTCAGCAACTCAGGTCTGATCCATATATATGTATCTATATACAAGGATAGATATAGATAGGGTATATATACTTCTATAATGGTGTGTTTGCTTATGTATATATATATAGGGGTATAAATCTATAAATGCATGTAAGTCGAAACATGTATATGTGTTGTGTGGTCTATACCCCACTACATAGAGAGATGTGCCTACAAATATATATATATATATATATGTGAACAGGCGCAGATACATACGTAGAGAAACAGTACTTTCCATGGGCATACGTGTAGTACAGATATATGAGTAGATACGGATAGACGCGCGTGAAGACATGCAGAGGTATAGACTGATAGTTATATCTGAGGATCTTTCGTTTCTACGTACTTCGCGTCTAATGAGCGTCCCCTGTCCCGCCCGTCACCGCAAGGACGTGGCGGAGGAGCTGTTGACTGCATGCCGGTGTGTCTGCGGCAAGGCAGTCCTCCTCTCCACACGCGCAGGCAGACGCGGTCAAGCGTCAACACGGCTGCGCATGCGCATGCACCGCTGGTAGTATGAGACGCTGCTTTACGTACATTGCAGATGCACCCGGAGCGATGGAAGAAAGACGGGGGCTGCTCTTCCGTGAGAAGGGACGGTCCATTGTACATCTCCCACGGCGATGACGAGACGCGCCGCAGACATCGGTGCGCATATCGCTGCTGCATGCGTCGGGTGGGTTGTATACTCGTCAACGCGCCAGAACGAAGGGGGGCCATCTCTTCACGCTCGTGGACGGCTGCTGTGCATGCACATCATGGAGAACGGAAGCACACGAGCACACAGGGCGAGGACGCAGTGGCTAGTCAGCATCATCGCCTCAGACACACACATACACACACATACATAGATACGTAGGTACATACATACATACATACGTACATACATACATACAGAGATACATACATACATACCTGCGCTCCCGTACACACACACACATACATATATAGATACATACATACATAGGTACATATATACATACAGAGATACATACATATATAGATATCTACACACACATACAGACACACACATACGTAGATACATAAGTACATGCATACAGAGATACGTAGATACCTACACACACACATACACATACACCCATACATACACACATATACAGACACACTTGCTTGCCAAGTTCTCCGGATTGAAGAGCTGTGGTGCCGGTGTATGCGAGAGAAGAGCTGCAAGGGGTAGCTGTTCGCAGACTCCGTCTCGCCCCATCCCGGTGGCGAAGCGAAGAGCAGCAGCAAGGCCCCTGCAGGGCGTGCAGATATGCGTCGACGTGTTACGACGCTGCTGTGTGTCCAGACGCTATCACACGCATATGTGTGTGTGTATTATCTGCGTGCATGAACGGGGAGTATATCTCTGGAGGCTCATGCCGCGTGTAGGTAGATACTCACGTGTATCGGTGTTGACGACCGGCACAGGAAATGCCACGTATCTACACACGTAGTACACAGAGATGCAGAGCCTCACACATTCCAGCGTACCGACGTGGTGGTGCATGCGCCCGGGCGCCTTTTGCTGAGACTGAGGGGTGCATGCAGTCATGCCTTTTCGAGAAGAAGTTGTGGACGGGTGAAGGAGAAAATAAGAGTCCCTTCCAGTTTCTGTGCACACGAAGGCCATTCGCGAGGGAGAGAAAGATATTTCAGCAGCCGCCTAACGCCAGTCGATTAAGCTGGCCGTATGTAATACAGCGAGCACCTCGCTTGCACTTCTTATGGCCGCAGAAGACGCTTGCGTGCGTCTGTGGCGCAGAGGAGTTTACGTGTATATTTGTCCACGTGTGAATACGCAGGTGTGCAAACGTAGGTAAATAAGGCGACTCGTGGGCGTAAATGAGTGTGGATACGTTTGCGTGTGTCCCTTCGTGTGTATATACAGGAAGGTGTGTATCTGTGTCTTGGTGTACGTATGCGTGTGTGTATCTCTTGTTCCTACGTGTGCCAGTGATATATGCATGAATAGAAGTGTTCGTATAGATACGCATATGTACACACATATGAATACAGGCGCAGGTGAGACACCCGGCTGTGTGTGGCACGTGGTCTTATACACTTGTGTACGAGGGTCGGTGATGTATAGAGTCTTCTCGCCGCTGTATGTGGGTCGTCGTCTCTTGGCTGCTGTCTCGCTGTGTGGTCCTCTTGTGCTGTACGAGAAGCATTTGCTGCTGCTCGTGTTACGAGGAGTCGCCACTCCTCTGCTGCGGCCTCCTCGAGCAGCCACACGCCTCTCGCTGCTGCTGCTCCAGCTGCTCAGGCTACACCCGCCACGACCCCCACCACTTCTGCTCCTCCTGTGTCTCTCTCCGAGTCGCGCGTCTCTCGTTGTGTAGCTGCTGCCGACACAGGGCGTTGCGCAGCTGCTTTGCACGTCGGTCGCATGCCCGACGGCTGTATATGCAGCCTCACTTCCTTCTTCATTTTCTGGCGGGCTCGTTTTGTCTGTTTCTCTCTGCATTTCTGCTCCGCTGCGGTCGGGGTTCGCAGGGCAGTGTTGCATCGCCAGCAGCCGCGTCCTAGTGCACGCGAGTGTCCACGACGCATTTCTGCACGAGCTGCAGCAGCACGTGCAGCAGGACTTGCACCTCCTTTCCCCGCTTGATGAGCGGTGCACCCAGGGCCCGTTAGTCGACAAAATTCAGTATGAAAAAGTGCTGAAGTATATAAATGAGGGAGTTTCCGGCGGCGCCAAGCTCGTCTGCGGCGGCAAACCCAAGGACGGCAGGTAGGAAGAAAAGAAGAGGTCGACGAGAAGTAGTAGCCTTACGAACGCGTGCGTCGGGAGCAGCTCGCAGAGCGAAGAACAGCAGCCGCAGAACAACAAGGCGGGGGGGCAGGAGACGCACACACTGCGCAGGAGTCACCCAGCAGCTGCCCTTACGCCCTTTAGACATGCCGGCACACGTACAGCAAAAAGAAGCGAGGGAGGTGCGAGGCATGTCCCTACATATATATGTAGATAGACAGGTATATAGATAGAGATATACGTATATAGGTATATACATATGTAGGTATACATACGTACGTACGTTCACAGAGACACACATGCGTACGTTCACAGAGACATACATTCGTAGACGGAAACTTATACACATTTCTGCACACACGTCCATGTAGATACAGGTGTATGCATGCATGCGTGCCCACATACATAGGTACGGCTGTATATATATGTATACATAACTGTATCAACAAACCCGAAAGACACGCTTGCGGGGTTGCTGCAGAGGGGAGCAGCTGGGCGTTCTTAGAGGTGCCTGTGGCGCGGACAGGGCATAGACGCATGCAGGAGGACAGCAGTGGTCTATTGCTCAGGGAACTACTGCTACCAATGAACAGATGTATAAAGAAAGCGTGTGGCTAGGAACGTACAGACCCACACGGGGGACGCTTAGGTGAATGTGTAAGCAGACAGAAACACACGGGAAAGCACATCATATGTGTGCGTCCAGATGCGGTAGATAGCGGTATAGCTGGAGAGACAGAGTTACAGGCCCATATGTGGATATTCAGAAAGACGGCTACATAAGAGAAGCGTGCACTCATATATATATATATATGGATATATATATAGAGAGAGAGCGACATAATAGAAGTGTACATACATGTGTATGTATATATGTACACGTGTAGAGAGATAGGTGTAGAGTGACACAGGCGGGGACAGAGATAGGAGGACAGACTGATAAGTAAGTACACACACATTCGTGCGTGGACGGCTAGAGAGCGGCTTTAAGAGGCGCGCGTAGAGGCAAGTGTGTGAAAGAGAGGGACACACAGAAATACATGCATACATGTGTACACACGTGTGTGCATGCGTCACACGGTGGAGACTGTGGACGCATGCGCTTGGAGAGAGGGGCACGCGGCAGGCGGGACTTGGACAGGGACAGCGGTGCGTGCGCGCGCGCGCGATACACGAACCCGGGAACAGGAATCTCCTGTCCTCATCGAAGTTTTTTCTTGGGGCGCATGTCTCAGTGGGGAGCTGTGCGTGTGCGGACAGCTTTGCATGCGGGCGCGATGCTGCTGATACGCACATGCACAGGAAGTCGGTTTCGTCGAAGAAACTGCTCCGTCGGGGCGCGGTGGTCTCACTACTTACGTGTCTGTGGGCACAGTATCTATGTAGCGCGTCCTCCCCGAGCAGGAGTGTTCTATCCGCGCCTGTGTACAAGTGCGTACGCAAGCATGGGCTCGTGGGTCTGCACGGCTCGTGATCAACTGCTGCCGGACGCGGCAGTTATGGGCGCGTCTGCTCAGCTGCATTCTGCGGCCATAGCGTCTTCGCGGGAAGAAAGTTGCTGTCGTCGCCGCGCAGTTGTTTCTCGCCCGGTCTGTCTACTACGAGGGAGAACTGTTCTTCGCAGATCTCTCCGAAAGAAGCGGCCGCTGCAAGAAGTCCATGTCAGTGTAGTCCTGTAGCTGGGATTGGTGACTGCGTGCGTTGTGGGGAAGGGTGCGGATGGCATGCGTGTGTGGGCAGAGAAGAGGCCTGGACACGGGTGCATGCCGGGCGGTGGCGTGGGAGGAGAGATAAAGAGGCCGTGTGCGCCTGCACGCACAGACCTGTAGATTTGGAGTATATGTGTGTAAAGTGCCATTACACCAAGTACTTCTGCATGGGCTTCCACACGTACGCACCCCTTGTGTCTGCTGGGTACACGCACACCTCCACGGAAGAAGAAATGTGACGGCGTGCCGGCGCCTGCTCTCTGCATGCGGCGCGCAGGGGCTACTGGGTGCAACCCACGATATTCACGGACGTTACCGACGATATGGTGATCGCAAGGGAGGAGATCTTCGGTCCCGTCATTTGCGTTTTGAAGTTCACTTCTCTAGACGAGGCGGTGCGTCCAATCTCCATATACTCGTTTGCGTGCATCAATGTGGCAGGGGGTCATGTCCGGATGTTTCACCCTGAAGGAATGACGCAGCAGGTCTTCGGACACCTTCTCTGCGGTGTCCGTACACCGACAGCCTGTGTGTCTGTGCCTGTGTCTTGATGGCGAGTCGGAGCGGGGAGGAGGTTTCAACTCTGACACACACTTCTACCTTCGAGAAAAAGCGTCGATTCGTGTGCGGACACGAGCACACATTTCCAGCCAGACATACTCTTTTTCTGTCACCAAATGCAGTAATATATACGTACCATGTGGTGGCAGTTAATAATATCCTTCCTCTCATCGTTTTCCAGCACTGCATATATGTCCACATATTCTGGGAGCTGTTCTCCTTCGTGTCGTCGAGTCAACAATATACGCATGTGCGTACTATAGTAGTGACGTCCACATGCATACTGTGTCGGGAGATGGTCTTCCTTTCTCAGCTATCTCAATTATACCTAAATACATATATATGGAGATGTGTTTCTTCGTTCCACCTCCTTCAGCACCAGCCTTGTATATACGCCTGTAGATTTATGTGAGCTTACGAGTTTATTAGACTGGCTAGAAGCTAGTGGCACTGTTCTGATGGCGCACAGCGGTTTCGTGCATGCATATATATATATATATCTGCAGATGTATATGTATAAACATTTAAATGTTTGACGGTATTACTGTGTATGCGTATATTGATGGATTTACGGTAGTTTGTTTATAGCTTGCCCACATTACATATAATATGCTCCGTGATGTCAGAGGCTTCCGCGCTGACTCGCCTTTCACCGATGTTTCCTGAGTATCTTCCTTCTCCGCTATCTTCGATGCACTGTACGAGATTCCTACGTCGAGCCTCCTCCATTGCTACTGTATATGTATGTATATATATATATATATGTTTGTAACATATGTATGTAGGCATATATGTATACATACACATATCCATATAAATGCATGTATACGCACATATATCTGTATAAATATATATATATTTATGTCTCGTACTGGCGTGCGTATTTTACTACCACGGTGGAACTCAAGGTAAGTTGCGTCGTTTGCCAGTCCCCTTGCTTCCCCATGTTGTGTGCGCATGCACGCGAGCAGTGTGCCTTCGAGCACAGCGCCCCGTGTGCGTGCCGGAGGGGTTTCCGCATGCATGTGCGGGAAGTTGTATGCGTCCGCAGGGTTTTTCTGCATGCGCGCGAGTTCGTGCACTGGACGTTCACTCAGTTTCTTCACACGTGTGATACGCGCAGGGGTGTTCTGCGTGTGTGACGTGTGGGGTCTCGCTGTCTTCTGCGTGCGGGTGTCGGACGCTACTGGGCGCAGATTAAGAGAGCAAATGAGTTGGACTACGGCCTGGGGGCAGCCATCTGCACCAAGAATTTTGGAGTGGCTTATCACTGCGCCAACAGGCAGGTGGCTTTCCCTTGTGATTTTCGAGAAACTCGGAAAGTGAACATTCATTCTCTCTGTGGTAGTCTGTGTTCGCGGCCGTGTTCTTTCTGCATATCTCCCGCTCCGAGTACATACAGTAAATCTACACACGTCTGCAGAGGGCAGACGTAAAGAGGATGCCTGCCTTCACCTGGCTGGATGAGCACTTGTGTTGGGACGGCTCCAGAGAGGCGTATTCTTCGACACTGCACCCAGTTCCCTCTGCGATCGCATGCGGCGATCGTTCGCCTACTGGAGGATGCATGCGCGCGCGCTCCAGCCACGAATGCCCGCGTGCATTCGCTTCTCTTCTCGCACATTAGTATAGCTCTCACCACTCGCGCCACGCGTGTGGTGCTGCATATCTCCTTAGTCACAACATAGTAGTGCAGGCCCTTCCTACGTACACTGTTGCATGCAAGCGCAGTGACTTCTCCCCCCCATGCAAGCACGTTCACTTACTCTTGCTCGGTGCCATTTTCTCCCCGTTGCTGCGTAAGTGCGCTTCCAGTGATTATAGCGCCTGCGTGCGTTTGCATCTACTACTGCATGCATGCGCCTTTCATTGCCACTGCACGTTTTGCTGACTCCTGCGTCATGCGCGCGGGCGGTTGCACGTCCTGCGGCGTGCATGCGCTTTGAGTGAGAGTCCTCAGCACGCGAGAGCTTCCACGTACTCCTGCTTTTGTGCACTCTTCAACGGGTAGTCCCGCGCACAAGTGTTGGCTTCCCTCTTCCACCTGTCACTCCCTCATGTATGCAGCCACTCTGACCTGGCCTTGCTACTATGCGTGCCGCTGCAAGTCGTCCCCACTTCTGCGCATACTTTTTCCTCGTCGCCCCCACTTCTGCGCATAGCTTTTTCTCGCTGGATTGCATGCCTGTGACGACGTGCCAGCCTCTGCGCTCGCTTCCTTCTTGGTCGCTTGAGGAAGTCCCGCAAGACAACATTGCCTGCAGCAGTCTCTTCTTGTGTGACAAAGTTGTGCCGCTGTCGTCGTCCGGCTTCTCGGTGCTTCGTCGAACGCTGCCTATCGCTGTTCTGCTGCTCTGCTGCAGACTAAAGGCTGGAAACGTCTTCATTAATTGCTACAACTACACAGACGTCACGGCGCCCTTTGGCGGCGTCAAGCACAGTGGCTACGGCAGGTGGGTGCCAGCCGAATCCCTCGCTCCTGTACCCTCTGGGCATACCACACATCTGAATACAAGTGTGTGTGTATATATATATATATAATGTATACATATGTATATAGTTGATAGACGTGTGTTCTGTATCTGTGAAGCACTACTCACGTCCGCGTACAACCTTGTAGATTCTCCACTTCACAATGATAGGCGTGCGTAGGCATACTCATACGTGTATGCTTGTATCAAGGTGTGCGCACGACTTTATACTCGGTCTGGCTGGGACGGTGGTTCATAATAAACCCGCCTGCGTCTATGAATTACTTGCATAAACACCTGCGTCTACGCGTGCAGCGCGTTTGTTTATTCCTGTGCGTGCTTGCACATGCGTAACCACCTGCGTCTACGCGTGCAAGTACACTTGTGTATGCATGCGTAAATGTACGCATGTAGCTTTGGGTGTATTTCTACAGGTGTGTTCACAAGGGTGGATCTGCGCAAGCGCAAAGACGCGGACTGACGCGTCTGCGTGAATTTTCACGACGTCCCTGTGTCTAGCTTGTGCTTGCTAGCGTGCATGCGCTGCTGTGGCCGCTGGTGCACCATGCGTCGCTGCAGGGAAGGCGGAGAAGAAGGGCTGCTGCCGTACCTCGAGGTGAAGACGGTGTATACGAAAGTTGAAGATCTGCGCGCACTCAAACTCTCGCACTAGAGCGCTGTGCGGCTACTGTGGCTGCTGCGTCTGTTGCTGGTCCTGTTTGTCCCTGACGAAGCGGCAACAGCGAAGGTCTTCCTGCACCACGACAACTCTGGCCCTTGCAATTCCTTCTACACGCCTGCTCTGCATACATACCTAGACATATATATATATATATATATGCGTATGTGGGTATGTGTACCTGCTGCATCTCTGATTGGAGTGTGTGTAGCGAGGCAGTCACGTACATGTTGGTATTCGATACGTGTGCTACGAACGAGTGTGTTTTTATCGATTCGTGTATACATGCATATATATACGTATATGCAGGTGTTTGTGTATGTAGATATGTGTATATATGTGTATGTGTGTAGTATATCTGTGGATGCATGTATCCTTGGAGTGAGAGACAGGCGCAGCACGTGGCACCTGGGGCTGATGGAGAGCACCCCGCAGTGTACCTGCGCCGCCTGATTTCCACGCAGGCACCTTCAGAGAAGCGATTTCACCGGGGTCGGCTGCGCCCACCTGTACAACAATACTCATCCCCCCATACACGAAGAGAGACGCACCTGTGCGTGCATATATATATATATATATATATATATATATATGTATATGGCGTCTCCCTCTATGTATGTTGGCATGCCGGGGCTGAGGACAACACCACATATAGACAGTAGGTGGTGGGAGTTGTTCTTCAGTACGGGTTCTTCCATCCGGATCCCCTTGGAGTGCAAGAATTGCTGAGTCACGTTGCAGAGCGAGAACTGGGGGAATGGCCGCGCAGGTGTTTTGCATGCGTTTGTTGACAGCGGGGACGGGCCTCGAATTTCAGAGGAAACAGTTTCTGAATCTCCAGGAAAAACCGACAATGGGCACGTGCCGTGTGGATTGAGATCACCGCAGCGCATCGCGCACGCGTCCCCCTGCAGCAGAGTGAAACACGGGTGTGTACGCTTACCACTATGCTACGAGAACACACGTACGTGACGCGCATGTAACATATATATATATATATATATATATATATATATGTACGTACACGTAGATAGACACTATAAATGGAGAAATACATATACGTATATATATATAACGTGTTAACATATGCAGACCTATGTACACACACGTACATACGTACGTATTTAGACGAATGTACACGCACGTGTGTGCGTACGTACCCACGTTGCGCGCGCTCTTGTGGCGCCTGCAAGATGGTCTTTAAGAGACTCACTTGTGCAAGAGAATGTCGATGGAATACACGCCTAACACATCATAACTGCGAAACATTTTCCACTGCCCGCGTAGGCGCTGTAGAGGCTGCCCTGTTGCGAGCTGGCCGTCTGAGAATCTACCGTGGTCGTTTCCATAGCCACCACTTTCCTGCAGCAAGAGTCTAGCGTCTTCTGGACGGCGACAGCCTGCATGCATTTTTGGTAAATTATCTCCTGCACCGGTTCCACCAAACGTTGAGTGTGGAGGGAGCAGTGGCCTTTCTGCTGCTGCAGCGGAGTGTGCGGCGCCGTTTGGAACCGCTGCTGGCCCCGAAAGTGGCGCAAGTGCTGCTGCTGCTATTGAAGTCCTTGCGGCATGTGGTGCCTCTGATTCTGACGCTGCCGCGGCTTCTCTTGACGCCGCTGCAGCTGCGGACAGTGTTGCTTCTGCTGCTGAGGCCGCTGCTGCTGGATCGCCTGCAGCAGCCGTGCAGCAGGCGGTCCTCGCTGATAAGGAGGAGCAGGCAGCAGTCGAGACCGGTAATGCGGAAATAACTGCACGTACTACGCAGACGACCTGCACACAAACAGATGTATTGCAGCAGTGTGTGCAACAGAAAAATATATGGTAAGCATCCTCCTCACCACTGCACGTGGGTGCACACCGGTGCGCGAAGACAAGGCATGGCATGCGCGCGGACAGGCAACAGTATCTCAACACGTGGACCGATGCATGCACGGAAAACCACGGGATACACACATAATTTGATTTGTTGCTGTTTATTCACAGGCGCATTTATGCGTGCACCAAGCCTCGTCCCACGCGTCCTCAACACACATATATACGTAGGCTCCTGCTAGGCCCCTACGCGGCTGGCCACCGAAAACGAGGCGCACAAGGAGCACCTTCAACAGCGTCGATTGCGACTGCATCACCCACACGCCCCAGACGCGAAGCCATATCAGCATACAAACGAAGACTCACGGCAGCCGAAGGAGAGTCGCAAAAGATTAGCGTCTGGCTCTCTGTGTCTGCCAGTACTCCCTCTCCTTACACCCCAGGTGGACCTTCTGCAGTGCCTGTACGTACACATCTGCGGTGAACATTTGTTCGCGTGTATACACGTTCGTGTTGGATGGACGTCTATATATGCGTCGGCATAGATGTGGCAGTGTATGCCTGTATATGTCTGTGCACGTGTATATATGTGCATGCGTGTATGGGTGTCTAGTGTGTATATGTGTGGGTGAGAGACCGTAGGTGTGACTTTACACTTACGTGTATATATATATATGTGAATGCACACACCTATATGCCTGTGCAAGAAGCAGTGTATGTATGTATGTGTATGTATTATGTAGACGTATGGGTGGATGTACACGCATACACAGGCGTCTATGCGTCTTTTAGATGTATAGATTTGTATAGGAGTACGTGTGCATGCACACACAAATAAGGATGCGTCCGCATGTCCGTGTACGTAAATGTGTGTGAGTGTGTGTCTGTGTATGTGTGTGCATGCGTGGGTATTTGTTTGTAGCGCGAGAGATCCAGAGTCGCGTGTGTGGCACTTTCGTAGCCGAGGACGCTCATCGTTTTGCACCTCCTAGTGAATACGTGTGGAGGTTGGCTCGTCAAGTATTATTTCGAGTGTATATACACCTCAGGTAGACGGCCCCACGCACACACACACACGTATGCATATATATATATATATATACGTACGCGCGTACATCCGTAAAATCATACATCACACATACATACACATACACACACATATAGACAGGCGCAAACATACATAGAGACACACACACAGATACACACGCACACGCACATACACGCGACTATATTTGCAGCTGTGAGTAGAGGTGCGGGTCACTGGCAGTGTTGGCAGAGATCTGCAAACGTGCGCAGCAGGAGCAGGGACCACCTATCCGCAGGCGGAGAGTGCGTATGCTACACTGCCTGAGTCAGCGAAAACGGAAGAAGAGAGGTGGGCAGGTGTGCATGCGAAGCCGCGCTCACTGCCTGCATAGCAGCAGCAGTTCCTGCTCTCCACGTGGACACAAAAAAAGTAAAACACCAGCGGAAACACACACATGGCACCACATGCAGCAATTCACGTTTAACATACCTGTACATACATGTATATATATATACGGCAACCAATCTCTCTATTCGCATTGCTACCTTATCTCATTCTCGCAGCGGGAGTAGTGGCACGTCAGAAACATGTGAATATACACTGTATACGGGCGTCTACACCGAACCTTTTTTCATTACATATGTATGTATGGATGTATACATATACACATAGATAGAGATAAATATATATGTATACATACGGCAACAAATTTTTTTATTTGTATTGCTTTCTTACCTCACTCTCAAGGCGAGAGCAATGGCCTCTGGTAGCGTGCGGAGACAGCCAACAAACAGCAGCTTCCGCAGTCTTCAAGTCTAAAGCTGCAGCAGTGATAGATGGACTCTCGGCGGCAGCAGCCGCAGCAGCCCCCACAGCACCTGCCTCATTGCCAGTAACGCCTTCTACGTCCGCAGCACTTTCTCCACCATACGCAGTCCCAGCTCCTGCGACAGCACCAGCTGCAGCAGGACTTGCTGCAGCAGCACCTGCGACATCCCCCGTGGCACAAGGAGCAGCACCAGCAGCAGGAGCAGCGAGGGGGAAGACACCAGCAGCAGCACCAGCAGGAACGTGGTTCGTGGCACTCGTAGGGAGAGGAGCACTAGCAGCAGCAGAATCCCGGTGACCCACCACGTCAGCAGGAGGGCCCTGCAGAATTGCCTGTTGCTGCTGCTCTGCGGAGCTGACTGAAAATGAATCTTCCCCCTTACCTGTCCTTCCTCGTCGTTGTCCGTGGGGGCGTCTGCCCTGCTTGCGCTGCTCCGAAGACATCTGCGAGCCGAGGCACTGCTGCTGCCGTCGCCGCAGCAGCGGTTGTCGCTGCTTCTGCTTTTCGCAGCGAAGCTGCTGGTGAAAAACGGCCGCTCTCTCCTCCTGGCGGATCCACAAGGGACATCGTTGGCTGGGATGCTGCTGCTGCTGCTGTCCTCCTTGTCGGTGCTGCTCTCTGTGCCGCTGCTGGAGGACCCGCCCGTCAGATCGCAGCTGACCTTCCTTCGCGAAATGTCGGTTTTGGTCTCCTTGATGCACCTCAAGCAGCGTCTGCTGTCCTCGCTGCAGCAGCGCCTTCCGCTGTTGACCTCTCTCTTCCTGCTGCAGTGTGTCAAAAAGACGCTGCTCCTGCTGCTGCTGTTTCAGCAAAGTGTAAAGCCACCGGAGGGTGCCCAAAGTGCAGATGCGCAGCAAGTTGACCGGTTCTGCCCTCATCGCAGACGTCCAGACTCTCTCAATAGGCATGGCAGATATCCTACTGTTAGCACTCCTGCTGTTATCGCTCATGGTTGACGCGCTGCTGACACTGTCGCTGTTGCCGCTCCTGTTGCCGCTGTAGCTGCCGCTGCTGCTTTCGCTGCTGCTGTCCCTACTGCTGGCGTTGCCACTTCTGCTTTCTTCACCGCTACTGCTGCCTGCGTCACTGCTACTGCTACTGGCACTGCCTCTGCTCCTGCAGTCTCTTGTGCGTGTACCTGTGCGGTCTCTGTCAAGTCCCTTACCGGAAAACGCCCTGCTGCTGCTGCTGAAGAGGAAAGCGATACAGCAGATGACGGCCTGGCGAGGCAGCGATCCACTCACGACAACGGGGAACGCAGTTGCAGCTAGTCGTCCACCTGCTCCTCCTGCTGCAGTTGAATACGCGGCTGCTGTAGATGCTGCTGCTGCTGCACGTGGACCTGCTGCTGCTGCATCTTCACGTGCTACTACTGCTGCGTATGGGTCTGCTGCTGCTGCTTCTTCCAACAGCGACACTGCTGGTGCACGAGAACAGTCTGCTGCATCACGTGCAACTGACGACGCTGCGAACGCGTCCGACGGCATTACTCCTCTTGCTCCACCTGCGTAGGAACTCGACTCCTTTCTTGCTAGGAGGAGACGAGGCCCTGCTGCTGCTGGTGCTGCTGAGACTGTGCGACACCGGGCTGCCCTCAAAAGGCGTGCAGAGGTCGTCCGTACGGCAACTGGTGCAGTCACTGCTGCTGGTTCACCTGCAGGGCTGGTTGCTGCCGTTGCTGCCGCAGCACGCCGCTCTACTGTTGCAGCTGGTGGCGCCGCTGCTGCCGCTGACTGAGCTGCGCCAGGTGCTTCTTCGGCTGCCTTCTCTGCTTGGGACGCACTATATGCTGGTCTTGCCGCTGTCGCCGCGGCTGCCGTCGCTGCAGAGCTTTCATCGGTCGCTACAGCAGTCTTTGCATGAAGCAGCAGCCCCGCCGGCTTTGTAGTAGACTCATACGAACTCTGCAATACAAAGTGACCGGCTTGCCGGTAGAGTGGTGGTGCCGGCATGTCCTTCTGCTGTCGCTGCAGCTGGTTTTGCGCCAGTAGCTGCTGCACTTGCAGGTCGCGTGATTGCTGCTGCTGCAGCTGTGATTGCTCTAAAAGTGGGCCTTGCTGCGGCAGCATGTGCGGCTGTTGTGTCGCTGAGACTGCAGCAGCGCAACGCAGAGCTGCTGCAGCAACGCTCTCCCAATTCCTCCGACTTCCCCGTTGCTCTGCAGCAGACGCTGCTGCCGCTGTTCCCACGACTGAAGTGGCTGCTGCTGCTGCTGCCACGCCCGCTCTTGCTGCAGCTGCTCGCCTCAAACACGTGGAGCCATCAGCAAATTCTGGTGATGTTGCAGCGCAGGTTGCTGGTGATGCGGCTGCGTCAGCTGCTACTTCTGGGCACGCAGCGACCTGCAGGGCTGCAGCAGTCAGCAGATTTCCGAGGTCAAGTGCGAAGCTCTCCACTGTGGCCGGGGGCGACACGCGTGCGGCGACCGGGGGGTAGGCAGGCGGCAGAGCAGCGGGAGCAAGAGCTGCTGGAGCAGGCGCTGCTGCTGCAGGAGCAGCAGCGGCCGGAGTACAAGCAGCGGCGAAAGGAGGTTCACTGACATTACTAGACAGAGCAGCAGCAGTGACGGAAGGAGCAAATACAGCGGAGGCGGAAGCAGTGCCGCGAGTGGCAGCGGCAGGACGGGTGGCAGGAGCAGACGCTGCAGCCCGCACAGCAGCACAGGCAGCAGCGCCACCTTCTGTCGCATGCGCTGTAGTATCTTTGGTCGCGCCTTCTTCTTGTGCTGCTGATGTGTGCATGCTTCCATCGTCTGCTTCGGCAGCTGCTGC
This sequence comes from Sarcocystis neurona, assembly GCA_000727475.1. Classification (NCBI taxonomy): domain Eukaryota; phylum Apicomplexa; class Conoidasida; order Eucoccidiorida; family Sarcocystidae; genus Sarcocystis; species Sarcocystis neurona. Next base: position 1,888,224 of record KL647298.1, read on the forward strand.
TGGCAACGAAGAGACGCCGCTCGCGAGCTGCTGCATTAGCGGTCGAAGCAGTTGGTGCAGCAGCAGATCCGCTAGCTGCTGAAGCCCCAGTCGAGCCATAGAGCGCAACAGAAGCGAGCAGTCCCGCAGCGGCACAAGCGCAGCAGCAGCAGCAGAGGAAGACGAAGGGCCAGCGGCCGAAGGCGTGGCCGCAGCAGCAACAGCAGTACGCGGTTCAACATCAGGGGGACAGGAAGAAGTGTTAGCAGTAACAGGGCCCGGAGGAGGGGAGGCACTGTCGAAAGACACACTAGCGCCTGCAGGAGCAGCGCCATCATCCGGCGAAGCAAGGGACGCAGAGAGAAAAGCTGTCTTGGCAGGCAGTGGGTGAGAAGGAAGCAATAAGGCGCCAGCAGCAGCGTCACCAGGAAGACGCGCAGCAGGCGCACCAGGACCCTCTCCTCTGGCCGCACCCACCGAACCAGAAGCAGCAGGAGAGGCAGAAGTCGGCGTGGGAAACACGTTGTCAGCAACTCCGACGGGAAGTCTGCAGCTACCTGCTTCACGCCCTTCCTGCTGGTCGAGCAGGAGCGAAGACAGCAGCTGCTGCAGCTGCTCTCCTATCGACTGCAACACTCGCGGGGGAGGCACGTAATTTACGCGTGCGCACGCCTCTATCACCAGCGTCAACAGTTGAAAGCCCGCAACTGCAGGAGCCACAGCAGCAGCACCAGCAACACCAGCAGCAGGAGCGCCCGCAGCAGCAAGAGCACCTGCAGCAGCAGGAGCACCAACAGCAGCAGGAGCACCAGCGCCAGCAGGAGAACCACCATCAGCAGGACCACCAGCACCAGCAGGAGCACCAGCACCAGCAGGAGCACCAGCAGCAGCAGCACCAGCGGCAGCAAGGGAAGTACGAGGGAGCGGCAGCGTTGCTGCAGCTGGAGCAGCAGCAGCAGCAACAGAAGACACGGCAGCCGCGGCGACGTCGCCTGCAGGTGCTGTAGCAGTTGACCTCGCATGCGATATCCTGCTCTGAAGTAGGAAAAGTTGCAGCATAAAGGGAAACGTAAGAGGTAGGAACGCAGGAAAAACGTCTTTGCTGCTGTAGGGTTGCAGCAGCCGAGTGAGCCCACTAATGCCCCGCGCCACCAGCGCTGCCGGGAGCTGCGCTTGCAGTAGTCTGCTGCTGCTGCTGATATGCTGCTGGTCTGCGGCGGAGACATCCATCTCTGATACACCAGGGGGCTCAGCTGCTGCAGCAGCTTCCGCGACGGACTTAACGGCAGCTGCGTCTCGGTCGGCCCCTGCGTCACCTGCGTAGGGTGCTGCGGCTGCAGCAGCCGCTGCGCGCGAGCCGGCGGCTGCTCCTGCTGCTGCGGCAGCCCAGCCACCTGCGGCAACGAGCCCTGTGGCTTGTACGCGTGAGCCCCTCCCCGTGGCAGCAGTTGCTGCCTTCGCGTTGTTGCCAGTCGCCAGCACGCCTGCAGGAGTTTCTTGTCCTTTCGAGCCTGACGCTGCGCGTGCTGCGTTAATAAAGCCTCGTGCTGCTACAGCCACCATCGCAGCCGTTGCCGGCCCTGCAGTCCCCTCCGCGGCAGCTGCGAGTGTAGCGGCTTCTCCTCCGACTGCTGCTGTCGCAGCTGCTGCTTCGCCTGCTCCCCGACACGCGTCGACCTCACTGCACGGTCTCACACATGCTGCTGCTGCTGTTGCCGCGTCTCCCCTGCTATCTTTATCCGCTGCTGCTGCTGCTGTCCTCCCTCTAGTGACCTGCACCTCTTTGGCACCTGCTCCTCCTGGAGAGTCGTCGCCCGTCGCGTCTTCTTCTCGACCTGCTGCTGCGTCTTCTGGACCTGGCGGTGCACCTCCTCCTGCTGCTGCGTCTTGCCTACCTGCTATCATGGCGTCTTCTCTCCCCGCTGCTGCATCTCCTCCTGCTGCTGCGTCTTGCTTACCAGCTGCTGCGTCTTCTCCCCTATGTGTTACACTTACGGCTGGTAGTGGTGGGCCAGTTGCTGTCGACGACGCGCTTCGTACATATACGTGTGGGCTGCACACAAGCCTCACGCTGCTACGATCGTTGCTGCTGTGAGAGGAGCTGTAGCACGCAAGAATTTGCAGTCGCTTGAAAATAGCAGAAACCAAGCGCCTACGCACAGCCCACAAACACGCAATTTGCTGCCGCTGCTGCTGGGTGTGCTGCTGCTGCATGTGTTGCGGCTGCCGCTGCGTGTGCTGGTGTTGCTGCTGCTGCTGTGCCTCGTGCCGCATGTGCTGCCGGTGCTGTTGCTGGTGGTGCTGCTCGTTCTCGTGCTGCTGCTGCTCCTGCTGCATGAACCTCTGCTGCCGCTGTGTGTGTCTTCGCTGCCCAAAACTTGCAGAGTCCAAGCAGACGCCACACTGCTGCTGCTGTTGAGAAGGCGGGTTTACTGCTGCAGCTGCCCCTCGGCCGGACCTTCCCCGCTTGCAGTTCGAGCGCGTTGCAACAGAAAAATTCCCATCCGACGACTCGCCGTCGATGCTCCTGCGGCACCTGCCGTGGCTTCCTCTGTCGTTGCAGGGCCTCCCCACGCTCGTGCTGCTGTTGTTCTCGCTCTCCCTGCTGCTGCTTGTGCCCCTGTCCTGTCTTCTTCGGTTGTCGCTGCCGCTACTCTCTTTGCTGCTGCTATATCTTCTGCTGCTGCGTCTCCTGCTGCTGGCGTTGCTTGCGCAGGTCTCGCACTTGCTGCTCTTCTTGCGCCCCGGCGCGCTTCTCCTGGGGCTGCTGTGGGTGTCCTTGCTGCTGCGCGTTCCGCAGTGCGTGGTGCTGCTGCTGCTGCCGCTCGCGCGCCAGACAGGAGCGTTGCCGTTGCGTAGCCTTATGCCTCTGTGGCTGCTGTTGCCGCTCCGATGTCTGCGGCGGCTGCTCCGGGGAAGTGAACGGGAAGACGGTAGCACGTCGTCCGCAGAGCGCTTCCCGCTGCAGCACTTGGTTGGCCTGCTGGCAGTGCTGCTGCTGGGGCTGCTGGTGGTGCTGCTACTGGGGCTGCTGGTGGGACTGCTGGTGGAGCTGCTGCTGACCGCCCTGCCAAAGCAGCTGCTACTGCTGGCGCCGCCACCGCTCCTGTGACTCCCGTCGTTGTGGGGTAGCGACAGGGCTGCAAGACTCCAGGAGAGGCGCAGCAGGTCGTGAAGGAGCAGCGTCGGCGTTCTCTGTAACAGCTGCTGCAAAACGGCAAGTAAAGCTGCTGCTGCTGCTGAGCCATCCACGCAGGCGGTCTGTGGCGTCTGCTGAGCTCCTCGCATCGTAGAGGAAGACCTCACACGTTGTTCTGCTGCGTGTGTTGCCCTGCTACCGGTGCTGCCTTCCAAGTAACTGCTGTTGCTGCTGCTGCTCCAGCCGCTCACGGATAGGCTGCTGCTGCTGCGGCCACAAGCAAACAAATCGTCAGTTTGACTACGGCGCGTCTGGTATTCTAGCGCATCAAGCAACATATGTACAACGTCGTCTTGCAGCATCCCCGCTGCCTGCTGCAGCTGCTTTGACTGCCGATACAAAAGCAGCCATTCCTTCTTCTGCTGTTGCTCTTTTTCCCCATCCGTACGACCGGCTACGTGGCTGTCCTCCTCCTGCTGCTGCCTCAGCTGTTGCTGCAAGAGCTGCTCCCCCTCGACCTGCTGCTGCACCCGTCTTTCCTCCTGCCCGCCCAACATCCGCCTCTGCTGATGCGCATGCAGCCGCTGCTGCTGTTGCTCTGCATCCCGTTGCTCACGTCGCCGCAACTGCGAATGTTTATCCCGCTGCTGCTGCTGCTCATCTTCTTGCTGCTTTCCGTTTTGCTCCTGCGTGCCGTCCTCCTCCCGCTGCGCCTCCTGCCTCTGCTGCCCACCCTCCTGCTCTTGCTGCTGGGCCTGCTGCCGCCGCTGTGGATCCTGCCGCCGCAACCGCGCCTCCTGCCGCTGCAACCGCGCCTCCTGCCGCTGCTGCTTCTCCTGCTCCTGCTGCGCCGCCTGCTGCTGCTGCTGCGCCTCCTGCTGCAGGGTACAGATGCGCCGCTGCTTGAAGTTCACCAGGTGTTGCAGCGGCCAACAAATTTGGTGCAAACGCTGCGTAATACAACACCCCTGCTGTAGAGGCTGCAGGAGGAGCGATACAGAGGCGTAGCTAGGATTGTGTGCTGCTTGCGGCTGCAGGCCCCCAGCGTTGTCAATTACAGCACCCTGCTGCAGCAGCCGAGGCCCGCAGCAGCCGAACAGACAAGTTGTCGCGCTCCCTGTCAGACAGGCCGCTGCTGTGGCTCTTGCTTGTGCTGCGGTGCTTGCGTTTGCTGCGGCGCCTGCTTTTGCTGCGACGCCACCCGCTGCTGCGGTTGCTGTTCCTCCTGACGCTGCTGCTGTCACTGCAGGGCTTGCGACTCCTGCTGGTGCTGTTGTTGCTGCTGCTGCCCTCGCGACTGCTGCTGTTGCCACGGTGCCGGCTGCTGCTGCCGCTGGCATAAGACGCATTGCTGAGGTTTGCTGTGCGCCCACACCTGAGAGCGGGAGGTTGCTGCCTGCCGCCAGGTGCCGCATAGAAAAGGAATCGAGGAGTCGGTGCTGTTGTTGCTGCTGAAGGGCCTGCTGCTGCTAAGCGTCTGCTGCTGCTGCTGCAGACAGCGACTGCTGTTCCTTCTGGTAGCGGTAGACTGCAACCCGCTGCGGCTGGTCCGACCGAGTCGCAGCCAGATGTGTTGCTGCGCGCACCTGCAGCAGCTGTAGCACGAGCAACTCTCGTGCCTTACCAACAGCAGCAGTGCGTGTCCATCAGCAGCAGACCCAGTCGCTCAGCAGCACGACAGAACGTCTTCTTGCAGCAGCAGCGCGAAGAGCAGCTGCCAGGCGTGCAGCAATGATACGAGAACTGCTTCATATATATATATATATATATACGGGTACACATTTGTGAGAACCCGTGTATACCGGTACGTTTTTTTTGTCCTTATACGTATGTATGTGGATATGTGTATATTTCTTGCACAGCGGCAGAGTACTCGCAGATGTGAATAGGCTTGTGTATTACTTCAACAGGGGCCGAGTCCTCACAGGCGCTCACTTATAAAGCAGCTCTGTTTATATGAAATATATACGTAGGCGTAGAGGTGGAGAAGGCTACCGGAGAAGTGCGTGTAGACGTGCAGCCGCGAACTCTGGACGTCTATGCTCTCGGCCTTTTCTTCCTAAAGAAACGGGAATTTTACTGGTGTGCCCTGCAGCTCTAGCACAGGAAGATAAACTCTGTGCGAAAGGAGTCTTTGCAGAGATCGTAGTGACAGCTGAAGGCGTTGCAAGGACCTGAGAGACTGAAGTCGACGCGCGGCTGCCGTTGCTGCTGCTGCTGCTGTCTGTGAAGTGTACGTACAGCCGGTGAAGCGCGTGTACGTAAGGCGACACCCACCTACCCGGAGTGACGTATGTACAGCGACAGCGATTCGCAGGGAGTAATCTTCGATCAATACAGACAGGAATTTAGACAAGTAAATAAAGAGCGACAGCCAAGTAAGCCAAAGACACGGGCCCAAATCCGACGTGTGAGCATCTCCCCACGCAGATATGTGTGTCAGAGCCGCACTGACATGTGGTCAAGCAGATGCGCCTACGCACACGCTTGTAACTCTGGCGGCCGTATAGTTTATCGTTAGTAGTACGTCAGTATTTGGTCGTCTTCACGTCGTTAACACTCGTTCTCGATTAATATAAGCATCTTTGAGAAGTGCTTCTGCAGGACGTCGTTTCCAACAAGTCGAAAGATTTGTCCGTCACTCAGTATTGCTCCTGTGCGGCCTTACAGGACGAAAGACCACACAAACGCATATAAATTTAGTTAGCTGTACATTTACCTGCCTCTCTATCTACGTAGTAGTACGGGCATGTGTATGGGCAGCGGTGACATGGCGACGTGGAGAGGTACGTGACTTAGGAGAAGAAGAAAAGACAGCGCGAGTTGACGAAGATTTCTCGAGAAGGTCTTTTCTAAAGTGCACGTATCTAGTCGTTTTCTTGCGTTCTTTCCACGAGCCCGCAGCTTAGCGCGAACAGAAAGGGGTGTGTGCAGCAGCAGCAGTAGCGGCGACGCCGGGGGCGCTGTGTTTCTTCGGCAGTCCGCCCGCGGCTTGGGACAAAATTTCTCGGGTTCTCTACTGCCTGCCGGTGTGTGCTACTTAAGCGGCAGTCGCAGTGGCCGAGAAAAATTCAGCCGTTGTTGGAGAAGAGCAGCGCGTCACTGTCGAGGACGGCCACACGCGTAAAAACAGCAGAAAAGGACAGGTATTGCCGCCCCTGCCCCAGAAGGACCGGTGGCTGCAGCAGGAGAAGCACCAGCAGCAGTGTGGGTAGCGGCTGCAGCAGCAGAAGCCGCAGCACCAGCAGCAGTGTGGGTAGCGGCTGCAGCAGGAGTAGCAGCAAAGCAGCTGCAGGGTAGCGCAGCCGGGACGACGCTCTGCTCTAGCCGGACGGCAGGTCGGCAAGCGGCGGCGCCACACAGCTGTCGCAGCAGAAGAAGAAGCGCCGAGGCTACGACGCAACAAAAAGCGGAAGCTGACTGGCGAAACAGCGAAGATACCGGTCGTTTCCTCGTCAGCGTGTGTGGTCCGACGGCTTTCGCGCACCTGCTGCTGCTGCCGCTCCCGCTCTCCGCAGCATGCGCATGTGTCTCACTCAGCTGCGCGTGCGCGCATGCGCGCACGCGCAGCTGCAGCACAGCCGCTGCAGCCTCGATCGTCAGGAGAGCGCTGGGTGCCGCTAGACAGTGTCTTCCCTGCTCGGGCGGCGGGCTTCTTCCGCGTGAATGGGGAAATCGAAGATTTGCTGCCCACGTTGTCGCAGAAGCGGGGCCGGCTGTTCGTCTTTGAGTGTACGGACACCTCTGACCGTGGACTCGCTGGACGAGGCGGCCCCGGTTGATTTCCGTGCAGCAACAACTGGGCAGCCGTGTGTTCTCACCCTGTGTGTGTGCGGATGACAGTGTGTGTGCCTCTCCTAAGTTGCCGCATGCAGAAATTCTCGCGTGCAACGACTTCCTCAACACGCCGTGTCCGCCGTCCATTCTCCTCCTTGCCGCATCTCGTCGTTTTCCCCCATCTCTCCTCTCTGCAATGTGAAAACAACTTTGTCCCTACTTCGGCTGCTTCAGAGCCTGCTGCTGTAGAGACTGCCGCTCGAGCCACTGCTGCTGCTCCTGCTGCTGGTGCCGCCGCCACCACACGAGCTGCCTGTGGCTGCTGTGGCGCCACAGCGGCGTATGTGTGCGGCTCCGCCTGCAGCAACGGCAGCAGCTGCTGCGCCTTCTCGTCCTCCACCACCACCCCTTTGCCCTGCTGCTGCTGCTCCTGCACTTTGCGACCCTCTGCTGCTATTTGCACGTGCTGCGGCTCCTCACCGCGTTCGCTGCCGGCTGAGGCTGCTTTGAGGCTGCTCCTCTCCGTCCGCCTGCTAGCACTGCTTGTGTCGCTTAAAAGCGCCACTGCAAGGCTCGCTGCTGCTGCTGCTTCATCTCCTGTCTCTCACAAAAGTCTTGCGACGGGAACTACATGCACCAGATTCTTGAGAAGGGCCTCCAGACGAGCGACACACGTCCTTTTGAAGAGCAGGAAACAGACACCAAACTTTTCATGCTCCCGCAACTACCCTGCAGCAGAGCTCCCCCAGAAAGGAATTCCCTTTCTCCTACCTGCTGACACACGGGAACAGAGAAATATTTGTATTTATCATCCTTCACTGCTCCAAGTGTAATTGCTGTGTACCTCGCTGTACAGAACACTTACCCCTTCCGAACTCCACAGAATGGTTGGTGCTTGTGTCTTCGTATATATGTCGTAGATAACAGTCTGTATATACACATATATATACATACGGATATACACACATATACGTAAGTACACATACATATATATATATGTATATATATATATATATATATACAAATGGAGCAAGATCAACGAAAGGTGTGAAAACGAGAAGCAAATATATATATTACGGATGTACATACATATACATACGTACACATACGTATAGATATATATATATATATATATATGTATGTATACGTACATGCATACGTATGTGTGTACACATAGATATATATATATCTGTATATGTGCACAAGTTGAGCAGAATGAACGAAAGGGGTGAGAAACGAGAAGCAAATATGTGTCTATCTCTCTGTCTATCTACATGTATATATACATACCTGTGAGTTTTGTATCTACATACGTGCGCGCATGCATTTGTCTAATGCGTATGCACGGGCATGTGCCGATGATTGATTTCCGCTTGGCAGGCTGTTTGGCACCGTCATGCCCGCGGCGCAACTTTTACTTCCTCTCTTTGCTGTCGGTTTCTTCTTCCCTGCATCTGCTGGTGCTGCTACGTCGACTGGTGTAGCAGCTACATGTGCTGCTGCTTCGCCTGCGGCTGCTCCCGCTTTTGCTATTGCTGCTGCTGCTTCTCCCGCTGCTGCTGCGTGTGGGGGTGCTCCTGATTTCGCTGCTCTCGCTGCTTCTGCGGCGTTGGGACTGCTCCTGCTTTTGCTGCTGCTGCTGCTGTGGCTTCTGCTTCGTACCTCCCTCCCTCCGAGCGACTCAGGCCCTCGCATCATGTGGCTCGTGTGGGGCGACGTCCGGAGCAGAACGCCGCACATGCCGCTGCTGCCCGCGCAGCAGCAGCAGCAGTGCAGGAACTTGCAGCACCAGCAGAGGAAGCTCTGGCCGCGGCAGCTGCTGCTTCCCCAGCCGCAGCAGTTCCTGCGGCGACAGCTTGGACGTCAGTGGTAGCGCGTTCACAGGCAGCAGGATGAGGAGAATTCACAGGAGCAGCGGTAGCAGCGACGGCAGCTTCACGCGCAGCAGCAACAGCAGCAGGAGCAACAGCAGCATGAACAACAGCAGCAGCAGCAACAGCAGCACAGGGTGGCTGCATGCGAGTCTCAAAAAACAAAATTGCAGAGACCTTCCACGGCGCCGCCGGTCTTTCCATTCTGCTGTCTCGTCTCCCTGCCGCTCTCTTCGCAGCATACGAGTGGGCACCACCACGAGGAGGACACATCAGCGCTCGATCTCGGACGACTTCCTTCCTTGCGCTGGCTGCCGCATTTTCCTCCCCTGGACGGGCTGCAGCATATCCTGCAGCTCGGCTTGCATACGCTTCAAAAACTGCTGCAGCTGCTGCTCCTGCTGCTGCGTTGGCTTCACGTGCTGCTATGACTCGTGCTGTTGCGCTCGCTACTGTGGGGTGCAGTCCGCAAACTGCGGAAGTCGCTGCCTCACGTCTATACATTCCTGGGGGGACGGCGGCAGCTGCTGCTTCTCTTCTGGACGCAAAGAAGTACAGGAGTGTTCTTCTCGCAAAGTGTGGCGGTTTTATCATCCTTTTTTTTCCCTCTGGTTGCTGCTTTGCATGCATTTGTCTGCTTCTGACGCAGCAGCAGCAGCTGCGTGCGTCTCTTCGGAGCCCCGTCTTCTCGCACGTTTCCAGCAGCTGTTGCAGCCTTCCCCTTCAACACGGCAGCAGCAGGGGGCCGTCGGTCTGAATGGTCTGTTGCCAGAGCGGCAGCAGAGGAGGAAGCAGCAGCAGCAGATGGCGGTGTTGCTGCAGCACAGGAAGCAGCAGCAGGCACCGTCGCTGCAGCAACACTTTTGCCAAGCGCAGAACAAGCAGCAGCAGCACATCCGAGGATTTGAACAGCCCGCGCAAGTGGCGCCGCAGGATCCACAGCAGCATCGGCAGCACCTTCGTCCTCCTGGGGCGGCTGACTGCGAGACAGCAGCAGCAGCAGCGCGCGGAGCGCCGTCCTCCCTGCAGAAAACAAGCGCGGTTTCAGGTGTATGTACGCCTGCTTCATCGCTTCCGAGGTGCGGCTGCTGTTGCGTGCGTCTTCCTCTTCTTGAAGCAGGGATGGCTGTAGCAGGGCACCTTTCCCGTGGGGCAGCAGGAGCTGCCCTGGCGAGCGTCCCTGGTGCAGCACCTTCTCCACTTCTCGCGGCTGCTGCTGCGGCGGCGGCGGCAGCAGCAGCGACATCCTCTGCTCTGCTGACAGCACGTGCTGCTGCTGCCACCGATCGCGTCGGGCTCGCCCTGGGAGCCGCCTCACGCGAAGCAGCTTCTCTTCGTCATTTCCTCTTTGTTGTTGCTGCTGTCTTTCCGCTCCTCTCTGTTCCTTGTCCGTTTTCTTCTGCTGCTCCTGCGGCAGCTGCTACTGCCGTGCGTTGTCACTCTCCCGCTGCTGCTGCTGCGTCTCTTCTTCCTGCATTCCTTCAGCCGAATACAGCCAGCGTGGCTGTGGTATCGTCTTCCAGGAGGCAGAAACAGGAGCGGCACAAGGCTGGTAGGTCCTCTCCTGGTGCCTGCAACTGCTGCAGCAGCTCCTGCAGCAATGAGGAGACGCGACGGCTGCTTCTGCGGCAGCACCTGGGGGGCTACAACAGCGTCCGCTGCTTCACGCGCAGCAGCACCGCATGCAGCAGGAACAGCAGCGTCGCCTCCAGCAGGGGCAGCAGCGTCGCCTGCAGCAGGAGCAGCGAACGGCTTTTTCCTGACACAACGTGTTCCTTGACCTGGATCGCATGCAGTGGCATCAGCGACAGCAGCAAACGAAGCTTCGACAGCAGCAGCAGCAGCTTCAGTAGAAGACTCATCAAGACGAACAGCTATCTGAAGAGGGACGGCGACTGCAGCAGCGACTGCTGGATAGGGGAGATCGGCAGCGTGCGCAGCAGAGCCCCAACAAAAGCGACAGGGGTCCAAACTCCTGGCAGCAGCAGCAGCAGCAGTAGACGTGGCAGCGACAGATGGACCGACAACGGCTGCAGGAGCAGCAGCAGCGAGAGCCGCAGTAGCGGGGAGGACGCGAAGAGCAGCCGAGACACCACCAGCAACAGCTGGAACCGCAGCAGCAGGAGCAGCGTCCGAGGAAGCGGCAACAGCAGCAGCGAGTGTGACGCTCGTAGCGGCAGCAAGCCCGGCGAAGACGGCAGCGGCCTGGGCAGCAACAATGCCGAAGAACGAAACAGCAGCAGCAGCAGCTGCGCTACCGAGGGCCATGGCAGCAGCCGAACAAGCACCAGCAGCGAGCAACTACAGGACCCGAAGAGAAGTTCCGAGAAGCGGCAGCAGCAGCAGGACGCGGCTTTGAATAAGAGAGACAGCAGCAGCGGCCTGCAGCTGCTCTTCCCCGAAGAGAAGGAGCGTCATCAATCACACGTCAGCCATGCACTTGATAAATATAGATGCGGTCTTCTACATATGAGTGTCGTGCGGCTTACCAAGGACACGGCGTTCCACTGCGCTCACGTCCATATTCATCCCTGTTAATCCATATATACATATGCATGCACAGTCATCCACATATGCGTATACGTACATATATATATATATGTATGCGTGCGATTTCTAGATATATGCGTCTATACGTAGGTACCTATATATACATAGATATGTGCATGCGATTTTGAGGTACCTGTGTCTATACGAATACACATTTATATATAGACATGCATGCGATTCTTCACAGATAAATGTATATATATCTATATATGTATATATATGTACATTGATTTATGCGTTAGTGTATTAGGTATCTGCGTCTCTACAAATATATATGTATATATATACATCAGTATATGGGTGCGAGTTCTAGGTATCTGCGTCAATACAATATATATATATATATATGTACGTGTACTTATATCCTTTTCCGCGTCAGTATACACATACGTGGACAGCTATATTGGTGAAAAGCTCCCCACATATATGTATGTGTGCATATAGCTGAGCAGGCATATCTACATAGAGAAGAAGATGTGTATCTCACTTTCTGTATAAATATTTACTCTCTGTATCTCTCTCTATATATGCGTGTTCGGATACAGCTAGGTATAGACAGATTAGATGGTACATAGGTCGATAGATATAGATACATAGTAGGTATAGATACATAGGAGGTATAGATACATAGGTGTAGATACATAGGTGTAGGTACACAAGTATGGATAGATATAGACAGATACAGATAGACAGACGTGAACAGATATAGGGAGATAAATGTCGATAGATCGGTATGGATATTGAGGTGCCACACTAGATAGATATAGATACATAGATATAGGTAGATAGACGTGGAGACGGAGATATAGATCGGTACATATGTATAATCCCTTGTATACAATACATATATATATGTGCGGAGAGATAGTAACTATACAACAAGCGACAGGGCCCATACATCCACCCATAGACACAACAACAGCAGAGCCGTTTTCATATGTCTTCCTATCTATCAATTTAGAAGTTTTTCTGTCTATACCTGTCCACCTGTAGGTACTGCCCCTACTTATCTGTCTACCTCTATTGCTCTATATCTATCTATGTGTATCTATCTGTCTGAATCTATATCTATCTATATATGCATGTATGTCAACCTATGTTTATCGATACTTCTCTATATATCGGTCTACGTTCACCCTATCTATGGCTGGTCGCATCGGTCTGTGTGTGTCTACCTGCCTCCCTATCTGTCGACACATAGGTATATATGTGTGTCTACATTTGTCTATCTACAGGTGTCTACATCTACGTATATCTCTCTGTGTCGATCTAGCTCTATCTATCTATGTCTGTCCATGTATCTCCATCGATTTACCTATCTGTGTACGTCTATCTATATTTGTCTATCTATCTGCGTATGTGTCTACCTCTATTTGTCTATCTGTCTACATCTATTTACCTATATTTAACTATATATGTCTACCTTTGTGCCTACCAGATCATTTATCTGCCCGTGTGTCTGTCTATCTGTCTATATCTATATCTATCTATCCCTATATGTGTGTATATGTCTATTTATCTGTATCTATGTCTCTCTATATTTATCTGCCTATTTATATCTATCTATATATATATATGTATATGTATCCTTACCTATGTGTGTCTATATCTATGTGTCCATCTATATCTATCCACATCTAACTGTCTATCTATATTTATCCATATCCAACTGTCCCTCTCTATATATATATATGTGCATCCATCTACGTCCACGTAGTATACATATGTATATGTATATATATGTATCGATATATTGGGGGAGAGGAGCACCTGCTTCTCAACGTGGAGCCCCTTTCTATACAAGAAACAGCCGGCGTAGAAATCCTGTTGTCTCGCCTAGAGAGGGGGCGCATGCGTTTGTACGACCGCGCGGGGCGGCGGATGCATGTGGCAAACCACACACAGAGAATAGTTCCTCCACACAAATAAAGGGCCCCTGTATACACACACACATATCTTTGCCTGCATATATGCATACATGTACGAAGATGGGAAGTCCACAGAAGTGAATTTCTGCAGGAAAGGAAAAACACGTACAGCTCTTCGTATCAGCAGCGTTGACTCCGTGCAGGTCGTCGACGTACGTCTGCCTCTACGTACAAATACACGCATGAAAATATATATGTGGGCGTATGCTTGTAAGAAAGTGTACACACGTACTTCTACAGCATTATCTGGATTCGATATCTATGCGTCTATCGTTATCTGTATTGTGAGAATATATATATATATATATATATATGTATAGGTATGATTATGTGTATGATCTGTGTATACGTATATACGTACGTGATTCGGTGTATTGTGTATGTGTGTGTACATATATATACACATATACATATACATATATATATATATATATATTCGATTATGTGTATTGTGTGCGCATATATGTATTTATATATATGTGTGTGTATAAGTATGTGTCTGTGTGCGTATATATATACGTATGATTATGTGTATTGTATGTACGTATATATATATATAGATGTAGACAGATAGATATATTGATGTGTATCGTATGTGTGTGTATATATATATATATGATTAGGTGTATTGCGTGTAATATGTATGTATGTATGTATGTATGTGTATATAGATATATAGGTATAATTATGTATATTGTGAGTATATATATATATATATATGTACGTATGTGATTATGTCTATTGTATGTGTGTGTATATATATATATATGATCACGTGTATTGTATATGTAAAGAGATATATATATATATATATGTACCTGCCTGTGATTATGTGTATCATGTGTACATCTATATATATTTAATGTACGTGATTATGTGTATTTTGTGTGTGTGTGTGTGTGTGTATGAGCGTATGTATGTGTGTGTGCGTAGGTATGTCCGTATGTATGTGTCATAATATCTATTGTGTGTATATACGTACGTGTGTGTGTACACACATATGATTTTGTGTATTGTATACGTGTGTGCGTCTATATATTTACACATATATATATATATATATACACACTGTATAGATCTGTAAGGATGCGTATAGGTATGTGTGTAGATATGATTATGTGTATTCTACGTTTACACCCGTATACACTGGTACGTGTGTTCACGTACAAACGAATATATATATATATATGTATGTGTATAGATGGGATGGATATAAGGAACAGAAAGATAGACTCGTATACACACATAGTTGCCGGCAGATGACAGAGGAGAGACACCGGCGGAAAACTTGGCAGCGGAGTTTACTGTGAGGAGTTGTTGCCAGGAGAACCGCTGCTGAATCATCTGCATGCGTCCCTTTCTTTCTGAGTGCCTTCGAAATACAGATGAGATCAAAATTGTTTCTCCCTACCTGCCTAAGCAGCTCTTTGTTTATGTATATTAAAAGGTAAGCAAAGTACTTGTCTGTGCAAGTGAAGAGGAAGTGGAGAGGCATATATATATACTTTTATATATATATGTATATATATGGATAGAGAGACGAGAGACGGAGACGGAAAAAGGAGGAGAAGAAGGGAAACTGATGTATGTGTTAACGCATGCAGATGGGGAGGAAGTGGAGAGGCACATATATATATATATGTATTAGAGCAAAGAGAAACGGACGTACGTGGTGTGCGCAGATAGAAAGGTACAAAAAAGCAGAATAAGAAGTGGGAAGGTACGCGGGAAGGTAAAGCGGGGGTACGTGGGAAGTGGCTCCGTGAACAGACACTCGGATATTTGAGGGAGAGTCGTAGAAAAAGCAAAAAGCAGCAAAGTGCGAGAAGCAGAAGGCGGAGACGGAGAAGCCGCATAAAACAGAGACGCGCACGTGGTGACGGTGCTGCTGCTGTTTCTCACGTGGTTGGCGCTGCCTCTGCTCAGGCTGCTGCTGCGGCTGCTGCTGCATGCGCCGCGTTGACTTCCGGAGGGACGCACTCCTTTGCTGCCATGAAACCGGTGAGGTTCCCCCCTTCTCTCGGACAGTCTCTTCTCTTCATTTCTCATTTTCACTCGGAAAGAAAAATAGAGAGGGAAAAGAGAGAGGCCCCCGACCGGGGCCAGGACTGCGTCTGCCCCCGCATTCGTGTGTGCGGCTATTACCTTTGCATGCGCTTGGGAAAGACAGCAACATATATCTATATATATACATATGTATATATGTGTGTGTGTATATCCCCCTCTTTCCCTCTATCTCTATATATGTAACTGTCCGGGATAGAGGGCCAGAAGGTGGACTGCGCAAGTTTATATGGCGAACTTTCGTCGGTTTCTCTCTCTACTGTCGCCCTTGCTCAGCCTCAGAAATGCATGCGCGCGTGTTTGTTTGTGCATGCGTGAGTACCACGGAATCTGCATGCATGCATCCTTCTCTGCAGGGGGCGCACCCGCGGAGGTGAATGAAAGGCGGGGGGTAAACGAGTTGCTTTTAAACGTGAGGAGCTTGTTATGAAATGCAGGTGGATTTGTTCAAGTTCCTGCTGCTGTCCCTTCCTGCCTTTGCCGAAGACAGCAGCAGCCAGCTGCTCTGCGCACCCGCGTATTCGGACGGAGAGAAGGACGACTGCTGCAACAAGAAAACGAAGAAGCAGCTGTTGCGTCCCCGTGCTGCGCGCGACAAAGCAGGAACTCACTCACATGCAACTGCAATATATACACGTGTATGTGTCACATATCGATACACATATGTATATACATATGTATATATTTCTGGAAGCGTGCATGCACGTGTTAGCATGCACGTTAACGTATGTGTGTATATGCAGCTTGCAGCAGAGAAGTGTTTTCGCGGAAGACGTGGAAGCGACGGTCTTAGCAGGGACTGCTTCCTCCGTTGCAGCAGGTGCAGATATGAATCGCATCCGCGCTGCCACGTCAGCTGCAGCTGCTGTTGCTGTTTCTGTTGCTGCTGCTGCGCAAGTACCACTGGCTGCTGCTCCTGTAGCTTCTTCTCTTCTCGAATCAGCTGCAGCTGCCGCTGCGGGTGTTGTTGCTGTCGTTGTCGGTGGTGCGGCTGCTGCAGTTGCCACTCGTGCTGCAGGTGGGTAGCTGCAGCGCCCCCTCCTGACGCTGCTGTGCCCCCTCCTGAAGCTGTTGCTGCTGCTGACGCTGCTGCTGCTGTTGGTTGTCTGCTGCTCTACCGGTATTCACTGCTATTACTGATCGCTCGTTGCTGCTTTGCTGCTAGTGGGTATTTACTGCAGCATATATCAGAGGAGAGCGTGGCGGCGCTGGAGCGGCGGGGTATCCGCTTTATGACGCCCATACAAGTAAGGACGGGCAAGGCGTATTTCCCCCAACGTTTGCTGCTTTTCTCATCTTTTCCTTCGGCTTCTGCTCTGCTGCTTCTGACTTTTTCTCTGACAAACATATACACACTCGTCTTCATCTGTACTTGGATTGACAGGAAACTTTGCCGCAGCAGCTTTGAGGGAAAGTAGAAGTTTTGGGTCATTTCCTTCGTCTACAATGACCCGCTTTAAACCCCAACACGAAGAAACGCTTCGAAGCAGTCATACACACAGACACAGAGAGAGGGACAGCCGGGAGACCTACGCTTCACGAACCCGTGCTGCACAGAAATTCATTCTTCCGCTTATATCTGCACTACCCGTTGACACGGCCGCGCGCTGCAGTGAGGACAGCTCTGCTCGTGACGTCAGCAAAAGTCTTGGCTTTCTCCTCCTCCTTCTCCGTCTCCGCCGGCCGGCCTTGCTGCGTCACACGTCTATGCTTGGGGCTGCACACAGGAGCGGCAGACCTCCGGACCGGCACACGCAGACACCTGCTGCTGCTGCTGCGGGGACCCCACAGCGTCGCCAGCAGCTGCAGCAGCAGGAGCAGAGTACCGCTGCACCGACCGGTCTCTTCGCTGTACTTGCCGCGTGATTTTTTACTCGTTGAAGCGTCGCTGCTGCTCCCCCTCATCCTTCTCCTGCACTGCAAGAGAAGAAGAACCCGCGTCACTTTCTCTGGCGCTGCCTTCTGGTTGCTGCTGCCACAGCTGCTGCCCCAGGCGCCGCCGCGGGGCATAGCAGCAGCAGCAGCTGAGGGTCGCAGAACGCAGCAGAGAAGCGAGGGGCACTGGCGCGCATGTAGAAACAGACGTAGACGTGTCAGACAAGATTTGCGTGCACGCGCCGACGCGCCGGCTGGTGTCAGTCTGCTGCTTGCTGCTTCTCAGCTCCTCCCCTGCTGCCGCAGAAATATACAACGTCTTGACGTGGACCTACGACACTCTGATAATGCATCTGTAGTCCACTGTTGAGACGAAACACTTCGAAACTACACTTACGATATGTAGATGAAATACACTCGTACATCTGCTCGCGCAACTATATATATACATATATGTGTATAGCCATAAGTATATATATATGTATATACGAGTGCATATATATATATATAAGTATGGTCACGGATATCTGTCCATATGTGAATACGTGGCACACGCAGCTTTCTCTGCTTTTCTGCTTTTCTTTTTCTGTTTGCCTCTTTGTCTGGACGCATATCGATATCTATATATATATATATATATATATATGCATATATGTGTATAATGTGTACAGGGGACTCGCACACGTATGTCTACGTTTCTTCTGCTTCCCCTACTCCTCCTTTTTCTCAGGTTTATATACTCACACCGGTGCTCCTCACATGCAGCCGAGTTCTCTGGGGTGTCTGTCTGCATATGTGTTCGTTTTTGCTAACGCGCTTCCGAGCTGCTGTTGGCTTTCTGCTGTGTTGTGCCTGGTTTGTGGGGTGTGCTGCTTCCCAGTGGCAAAGCTACGAAGCGATTTTCGCGGGGAAGGACATGATGGCTCGGAGCGAGACAGGCAGTGGCAAGACGATCGCCTTCGCGCTGCCGCTGCTGGAGAGGGAGAGGCGTGCGCTGCTGCGTGCTTTTGCAGAACCTGCGGCAGAGAAGAAACAGGATCGTCTGCCTCAGCAGCCCGGCACTTCCACTGACCGCCGACAGAGCAGCGGCAGCGACAGCAGCAAGAACAGCAGCAGCAGCAGCACTAGCAGCACCAGCAGCAGCAGCAGCACCAGCAGCAGCAGCAGCACCAGCAGCAGCAGCCCCAGGAGCAGTGGCAGCAGCAGTGGCAGCAGCTCGGACCGGGGCGGCAGCAGCAGTAGTAGCAGCAGTAGAGGGGGTTGGGCGGAAGCGAGGGTGTCGGGTGAAGACGGCTTTGCTGGTGAAGCAACACGAGCAGGACTTGGCCTCAGTGCAGAGGAGTATAGGAGAGAAGAGGAAATGAGGGATTTCTGGGGAGAAGAGGAAGACTGGCAGCAGCCGGGGGAGGAACCAGGAGCCAAGGAGAGAGCGACGCTATTTCTGCAGAAGAAGCAGCAACGACAGCAACTTGTAGACTTCTTTGAACAGCCACGGATTCTCGTTCTTGAACCCACACGTAGGCTCTCTTTCTCTGGGCGACGCTGCCGTCCTCCTCCGCTACTTATCCACGGCACACTGCGGTGCCATTATTTTTTAGCGAAGGAACTGCATGCGCTCTGTCTTCAGTCCCATTCCATAAATCCGTAGAGTCCCTTTATGCCTCTGCACCTACACATGCAACTGTGCGCCTACGCATGCGTACGTGGATATTATACATACGTACACACATACGTAAATACGTACATACATTTATACAGTCGCACCTAGCACGTATGTATATACATACATACGAACACAGATACATACCACAAATATGTACATACGTTCCTTCACACATACACATACACACACACGTACATATACAGACGTACATATATATACACATACCTGCATATATACATACACACATACATTCATATGTACGTATGTGCACATACATACGTAAACACATACACGCATACATATATATATTATATATATGCATTCATACATATATATATATGTACATACATATGTACGTATGTAGACACATATGCATTTGTGCCTTCATACAAACATCCACTCGCGTACACTCGTACATACATAGATACAGATACACGCACACGCATACATGTGTACATACACATATAAGTGTAAATATACGTATACACACATACATATATGTATGTATATACACATACATACCCATATACATACACACACACATACATGAATATATATATATATATATGTATATATACATATATACACACACATATATGTACGTATATACACATACATACCTATATACGTACACACACACATATGGATATATATATATATACGTATATACATCCATACGTACATATATATATATATATACATTTGTGCCTTCATACAAGCATCCATATACGTGCATTTGTGCATACATAGATACATAGGAACATAGCAACACAGATATATATATACACATACATACATATAGAAATACACATACGAATATACATATATATGTGTGTATCCATACATCTCCATATACATCTATGTATATCTATTAACATGTATGTATACGTCCAGAGACAGAGAGAGAAAGAAGGCGAGGATGGGCTTTGCGTGGATTGGCTACGATAGAGAGAGGGAGGGGCATGTGGCACTCTGAACGGAGAAGAAGCCGCTGAAGGCGGAAGTTTTCTGCAGACGGCGACCCGGAGAAGCGCAGCACATGCATTTGCAGCAGTTTTTCCTGCGTTCACATCTACGGCGAATCCACACATGCGGCATAGAGCAGGGTTAGCAAGGGAACTTCTCCTTTAGCAGTCGTCTTCTTCTGTCTAGGGCTGGCTCAGGCCCGCCGTGCAGAGTCCTGCGTCGCTAGCTGCTGACTTCCTAAGAGAAGGACGTCCTTGGAGCAGCCCGCGCATAAAAACGGACCGCTCGACGTCTGCAAATCTGCCCGCGGCTCTCTGCCCTTCCTCTTCCTGTACACGCACACGTGCCTACGCCTGTATACTTCTGGTTCTGTACCTACATATATATATATATGTGTATTCCCGGGCAGTCTGTCTGACTCTCTCTCTATATATAGATATGTGTGTATGCACGTAAATTCAGTTAATGTGTGTAGTGGACTGTCTCTGTGTATACGCAGATCTGTACGTAAAGAGATAAGTAGAGAGATTCCTAACCGTCTGTATATTTGTGAGTGTGGGCCGACACAGCAGGTGCAGCCATATATGCCTCGGCATGCGCACACGTGTGTGGTTGCATGCGCGTGTCTGTGAAGCCACCAATCGTTTCTCTCTTCGTCTTCCTCTCCCCCTCGCTTTGTCTATCTGTACGTATATGTGAGATATATATGCCTACACATACGTGCATATAATACGTACGTGTATATGGTAGATTATATGGCAGAGACGGTCTGGCCTTTTGCTGCACCCGCGCGCATTCCTACAAATACGCCTGCGTGTGTGTGTACCCCTGTGCGGTTCGATGTGCAAATTCTCGGCTTAAAACTTTTGCATGGGAAGGAGTTGCTCCCGCTTCCAAGAAGCCGGCTTTCCTCGTAGTGCTCGGGTATATATGACACAGTAAAGTCAACATGCAGCGGGCATGCACTAGAGAAGGCGGAAGAAAGGGCCACGACGACAGCATGTGACGTGCTGTAGTGTCTCTGTGTCTGTAGGGGTGTGGGGGTGTGTCTGCATGCGTATGCGTGCGCCACGTTTTGTCTTAAAGACCGCGTCGATTTTCTTCTGTGCTTCTGCAATTTGTCGGCACTTTGGGTGGGAGGGATGCAGCGGAGGTGGAGTCCACTTTTTTCTTTTCAGAGGGTGGGTGCATGCGCACGACTGCCGGGTGGACGCATGCGCGTGCGTGCGACGATTTCCTCCTGCAGGAGAACTTGCTCGACAAGTGGCTCGAGAAATGGCGCTGCTCGGAGAACCGCTGGGACTTTTCACCTTCTGCGTCTACGGAGGCGTCCCTGTGGAGACGCAGTTGAAGCAGCTGCGGCGCGAAAAGCAGCAGCAGCAGCGACAGCAGGAACAGCAGCGACAGCGAGAGCAGCAGCGACAGCAGCGGCAGCAGCAGCGAAAACAGCAGCAGCAGCAGGCAGTTTGCGTTTTGGGGGAGGAACAAGAAGGACGGAAAGTTCTGCGAGAGGCAGGAGCAGCAGCAGACGGGCTGGCAGCACCGGCAGGTCGTATCGACGTTCTGGTCGCGACGCCTGGGAGACTGCTTGATTTGCTGGGCATGGCTGCTAGAGAAGGCGACGGTTCGCCAGACACCTCCCCTCCCCCTTCTCCTCCTCAGACAGATCTTCTGTAAGCTTCTTTTTTCTTGAGTCGGCAGTCTTGCGCTCGATTCCTGCTGCTGTTGTCGCTTGCCGCTGCTCTCCTTGTCGCTGGTGCTGCGGTACCTGCTGCGCTTTCTGCGGCTCTGCTGGTGCTGTGGCTGCTGCTGCTGTCGTCGCTGCTGCTGCTCCCCTGGCTGCTGCTTCGGCTGCTGTTCTGTTCTGACGCGCGGTTGGGCGGCTGCGTGATCAGCTGGTGCGCTTGGCGACGACGTCAAGAGGAGGCAGAGCAGTCCTGCCACGTGCTGCACGGGTGGCCCAGTCTTCGTCTCTGCTGTGCTCGGCTTTATGTCCCAAATTCCATTCTTCTCACTCAGCCGTGGCAGGCAATCTGACAGTAGTAGAAGCGGCTGCACTAGAGATACTCAGCACCGTAGTCGTAGAAGTAGTAGAAGTAATTGTAGTGGGAGTAATAGTAGTAGGAGTAGTAGTCCGGTATCTATGGAACTTATATTTGTAGTATTACTAGTCGTAGTAGTAGTAGTAGTAGAAATACATGCGCAATAGATATAGTACCGGTAACAGCAGGAGCAGCGTCGTCGTGAAAATTGTAGCAGCTGAGAAGGAAGATGGAGAGGAAGATAAAGAGGAAGAGGGGTGCATTACGAGCAGCAGCTTGTCGAGAGAGTGCCACTTAAGGAGGAGGAGGAGGACAAAGGGGAGACGGTAGAAGAAAAGAAAACAGAGCGAAAGGAAGATAATGGGAAGAGCAGAGGAAGTGAAAGCGGGAGAGGGGAGGAGTGTAGGACAAGCCACCTGCTGGAAGTCGTTGAGGAAGCGGAAGAGGAAGACGCGGAAGAAGAGAAGGAAAAGGAGGAAGACGAACGGAGAGGGGAAGAGGAGCATTTTGCGGGTGGCGGGGGTAGCAGCAGCGCGGGTGGTGATGGCGTGGGAGAGTAGCAGCAGCGGAGCAGAGCGGATGTGTGGGGTGGCGCTCGTTTTCGCTGCAGCTTGTCGTCTGTGCGACGCGTGGTCCTTGACGAGGCGGACGAAATGTTGAAGCTCGGCTTCGCAGAGGACGTCGAGAAAATTCTCAACTTTGTACAGCAGCAGCACAAGCAGCAGCAGCACAAGCAGCAGCAGCAGCACTGCAGGGAGCCGGAGGAGGGGCCGGGGGGACCGTCGGAGCCGCAGACGAAGGAAACGAAGGAAAAGGAAGCGACGGCGACGGAGAGGGGGACACACACAGCAGCGGCCGACGAGAGGCGCGAGGCGGTCCAAGAGAAGGTGCAGCTGCTGCTTTTCTCGGCCACCTCACCTGCATGGGTGCAGCAGGTGGCTGCTGCCTACTTGCAGGCGCCGGTCCGCATAGACATTTTCGCTGAGCGAAAGCTGCGGTACGTCCCCTCCGACGCACAAATCCCATCTCTGACGCATGCTTCCCCTCTATCACACGCACCGCGAGAGGCGCAGGCGTACGTATACCTGCGTATATACGTGTATATATATATATACGTATGTATTTCTATGTGTGTCTGCATGTATATGTGTATGTTTCTACTCGTATGAAGACGTGTGAACGCATAGGTGCTTATGAACAGATACGTAAACATTTATGTAGGCGTGTAGCTATACACGTGTGTCTAGCTACTGGCTGGTTAAATCTGGCCCAGTGTTCCTCTGTCTGTAGGGACGTGTACACACACGTGGATATGTAGACATATCTGCAGCTTGGAGAAGAAATTTGTAAACTAACTTTAGAAGTAGGTCTGCATGCAGCCGAATACGTCCGTGTTTTTGTGATGGAGTTTACGTCTGCGCATGTCTCCACGTAAATTTTCGTTTTAGTTTGTTCTGCTTCTGCGCTGTGCCGTGGTCGCCCGACTCGGTCAACTTCCACGCCGAGCAGCAGGGGGAGCTTGTTCCGCGCCTCTGACAGATCTTCCCGGGCTTTCACTTTCTCACAGCATTTTCTTTCTATATACATATATGTACGTTTGCACAAGGAATACACATAGATGCATATGCGTCCGTCTATCTACAATATATGTATGTCTCCACATCTACTATCTGTTTCTCTCTCAACTGACTTCTGCCCGAACCGTCGTCTGTCCTTCTCGTTATGCCTTCGGGGAAAGTTGCAACCAAGATTATCTCCAGTCCCCATCGCAGGGTATTTGTGGACACTGGCTCACTGCACGTGTGCGCGTGCGCAGAAGAAAACACAGCGGGCAGGGCGCTTTGCCATGCTGCGAGACATCGAGAGAGAGGGCATCTACTTATTGCTGCACCCGCTGCTGCGGGGAAAAGACAGCTGCGAGCCTCACCTGCATGCGTCTGCAGCGCTGAGGAGTCTACGACTTGTGTCCACGTTGCCTGGGTAGCTTCTCCTCATCAGAAGGCGCGGACGTGTGTCTCTCTGCCGCGGCAGCCTTTCTGCGGCTTCTCTGGCGGACGTCTGCATGCCCGCTGTCTTGGCGTTTACGCGTGTCTCCCTGTGCGGGCGCAGGCGTGCGTCCCTCTGTCGCTCGCTCCGTTTACTTCAGCAGCCACGTGTTTGATGGGCGGGGGTCTCTTTCGTGGGTAGAGGCGAGAGAGGGACTTTTTTGCCCGGCCGCTGCAAAAACTCTGTTCTTATGTTTTCTTTATGCCACGATTCTGCGCGAAAATGCATGCAGCAGCCGGCCAACACACGAAGAAAGCACCTGCTGCTCTCTGTCACCGCAGACGCCAGTGGAGGGTCACAAGAAGGTGACTCGCCCAGCGGTAGCCAGTTGCAGCGGGACGAAGGCGTCTGCATGCGGCGCTGGAGGACAGCTAGCTGAACACGTGTGTGTGTATGCGTGTGTGTGAAGCGTCTTCCTCCTTAGTTGAGCGCTTGCAGCTAGCGGACGTGCGTCGCCTCTCACTTTATCCCTGGCTAGCAACCAGACAAGCCGCCTATTGCGTATACCGACCTACCTGTCCTAGGTATCCGCGCAGAGGGAGGCTGTCTGTCTGCGTCTCTGAACTGCGCGTGTATTAATTCGTGAGGCTACGCAGTAAGGAGGTGTGTCCAAGTAGTCTACGTATATATATATATATGTACAGGTGTGTGTGTCTGTGCGTGTGAGTGTTTGCTATGTTAGTCCACCGTAGGAATGTACGCGCGTACCTGCGTATTTACGTACGAATATACGTGAGCGCGTGTTTCTGTGTATGAAGGGGTGCTCTCGCTCAGGGGCATGTGTGCGTACGCATGCGTGTATGTAGAACTGTTGGAATGTCCACGTGCATGTGTTTGTGAGGCCGGAGGGAAGTCTTCGTGTTCGCAAGTTTGTATGCATTCGTACGACTCTGGGATGGGTGCTGAAGCAGCGTTCTGCTGAAAGCGCAGAGGAAATTTTGGGGTCTGCTGCAGTGCGCCTTGGCGGTGGGTGCGGACGGGGTCGTGTCTCTGCAGCACAGCAGCTACCGTGGAGCATGTGGCGCTGCGGCTGCCGGATCATCTGTCAGCACGAGGAGCATGGGCCGGCGGCAGCAGGCACCCCTCACGTTTCTCTCGCCGCAGAGGCGGGGCCCCGTGCACGTCCTCCCGCGGCAGCAGCAACACAGCAGCAGCCGCAGCGCCACTGCTGCAGGACCTCGTCGTCTGCGAGTCGGCAGCAGGCATGCAAGCTATCATTTTCGTGCCGACGAAGGCCGACGCAGACGCCCTCGCGAACGCGGGGGAGTTCGACGCCGTCTCTGCTGCAGTGTTGCACGGAGACATAGGCCAAGAGACGAGACAGGCGGTCATGGACGGCTTCAGACGAGGTAAGGACCACTTCTGCGGTGCTGCCACCGGACGAGGAGCAGACCTCGTGCATCGCAGTAGAAAAGCGGCGAGCGACGCAAGTGGGGAAACCGCACCCGGTGTGCTGCGTGAACCGTATAGTAGATGCGAATATCTGCCCTTTTTTCGCTTCTCGTCGTCGTCTACATGCGTGTAGCAGCCTGGAGACTGCGTGCAGTCATCTGTCCAGGTGGGAGTGTCGCAGACGTGGATGGAGGGAGAGGAGGACGCAGGTGACGGCTGCAGCAGCAGCAGCAGCTTCATGGAAGCGACTGCTGCGCCACTGCTGAGTCCCTCTTGCATGCGACGAACACACAGCCGTCACACGGCTGCGACGCGACGGCTCCACAGCTTCCTACGCAGCAGGACGTCCGTCTACAAGATACGACCGACCAGGGCGATATTCTATTGCGCCTTCTGCAGGCGTAAGAGCGCGCGTATTCACACTAGTGCGGAGAAACGCTTTGCTAGTACTGCTGCTGCAGAAAAGAAGCAGAGGATGAAAAGTCTGCCGATGCAGGATTTTGGCGACCAGAAATGGTCCAGCCTTTGTCGACTGCGGCTGCTCGCTGTCTCCTACATAGGCGTGTACAGCTGCTGTTAAGCAGGCGTAAACTCGCAGCAGGACATCTGTGTCGGCGTGGTGGACGCTCTTGCCGTTGTAGCAGGTCTCTTCCTGATAAATGGGAAGCCAATGCTGTGACAGTAAATCTCAAACAGATGTCGGTTCTTGCGAGCCAGAGGAAACACCGAGGGGGACATCTGCGCATGTACTTGCATATATGTACACGAACGTGTGACTGCGTCACAACGAGGGCTTCTGTAGGCCGGTGAGTACACTTGTGGGTGTGCGTCTATGCGAGGTGCTAGCGACTCATCTTCTGTGTTTTGTTGGCGCCTGCGGAAGGTGTAGAGATATGCGGCGACGGCGGGCGGGGGGGGGGGGGGGCAGATGCCGGGTTAAGCGACGCGTGTCTGTGCGGTCTCGCGTTTCTTCTCAGCGGTGGCGAACACTTTGTAGTAGTGTCGCCGCGTGTATACGTGAACTGCTAGTGACACTGGTACGTGCTGTCGCTTCTCTTTTATGGAAGTGCTTTGGCTTGCACACATCCGCGTCCTTGGTGTGGTCCTGGGGGAACTTGTTTTCTTCCATACGCAGGAAGGTACAAGGTGCTGGTCGCAACGGACGTCGCTGCTCGGGGCATCGACGTGCAGACAGTAGATCTGGTGAGTCTCTGCTTCTTCAAAGAGAGACGTGGTTCGCGCGTGCGCACTTTTGTCCTTCTTCTTTATCGGCGCAGAGTTGGTGTCTCGACTCTGGCAGGGAAAAAAACACGCTTGTCGCTCCTGGGCCTTCCTGACGCTGAAATGGCCGTGCTCAGCGAACCGAAGACTGTGTTTTCAGACAGCAAGAGACAGAAAGACTGACACAGAGACTGAAAGACAAACACACACACATTAAACGAGTGGGAAGGCAGCATCTCGAGATGTTCTCCCGTGCCACGGCATGCGCAGAACACCAGCTAGAATCACGGGAGTGCAGCAGAAAAGTGCAGCATTGGTGCTGCCTGTTAAACACGCGCAGCGAGTGTGGAAGACGGGTCCTGCGCTATCTCCTGCGCAGTAAGTTTTTTCTTTACTTTCTTATATTTCGGCTGGTCCCGTCGATTTGAAGGGAGAGTTCTCGGCAGGCTGTGGTCAGACGCGACTGAGAGGCGATGGAGCTCCGTGCAACACGGCAGTCCCCGCAGGGAGACAGCAACTAGGGCAGCCTGCTGCCAAGCTTGTAGTTAAGCGTGTGCGTCAACGAACAAACATGTGAACCTGCGGAGGGCACGGACGTTGCTGACTTTGAGAAAACGGGGGCGAGACTCACGTGGGAGCGAAGAGCTACGCGTGTATGCAGTTGGAGCCACAGAGAAGGAGCTGGGCGCCCTCGGTGAAACAGGTGCCTCAGATACTACGAAGTATAGTCTAGAAAACCGTCTCTTTACAAGAGCAGATACTTGCGACTGCGACAAAGCTCGACAACAAGCGACCGGTCCAGTTCGCTTGAGAGACTGCGGAAGTGCGGAGACGGCAGCGCGTGGCGCGGCCACAGACACACAAAAACAACACACACACACACACACTGCAGACCCAGGAAACGGAAAGGAGAAAAAAGCAGGCGTGGTCTGCACTTCGCCGCAATTTTCCTCGTAAAGTACGGAAGCCCTTTGTACACGGAGGCATGAGTATTCCTCGGTGTTTGTGGAGCCGAGTTTGCATGCGCGCAGGTGATCCACTGCGGCGTCCCAGCAGACGACGACACATACGTCCACCGCAGCGGGCGGACGGGACGCGCAGGGCGCGGAGGCAAGTCCATTCTACTTTACAGCAAGGATGAAACGAGGGATTTGGTGCGACTCCAACAGGCCTGCGGATTTAAGTAGGTCTTTTTCATTTCTCTATTTTCAGTGGCCTGCGCGCCTTCCGGCTTCCGTCACAGCGCCTCAGTACCAGGACCTCGGCGGTAGTGTGCGCCACCTGCTGCGTCCTGCTTCTCTTCTTCCTTCGCACATGAGAGAAAGGATTGAGGTGGCACGTATCTGACGGCTGCGGGGGACTCAAGTAGGTTTCCTGCTGGTCTTTCTCTCATTCTAGACGCGTGCTTAGTCAGCAGTGGAAGTCGCTTCTTTGTGTCCGTCGAGGACGCCGCAGGTGAGACGAGCTGCTCACTTTTTCTCGGCATTACCGAGAAGGAAAGAGAGGAAGTCGAACCGCTCTCGACCTCTTGGGTACACTTTCTCCAGAGGACAATGACGCAACCACTGCCACATCTGTTATTACAGCCGTGGTCCGGCAGGTTGTCCAAAGTGCGCGGGACGGTTCGCAGCGAGCCGCCAGCATGCTGTAACGCTGCTGCTTTCGCCGTAGAGCGCAGCACATCCTTCCATGCAGCCGGTGTATCGGCGCTGCACACGGTCTGTTGCTGCTGCCAAAAGGATTACGGAAGGACCGGCAGGTGGACACTGATGTGAGTAGTACTGGATGACCTACGTACGTGCGCGTGTAGCCGTTTATTCAAGATGGACGCGCAGACGCACGCAGAGAGACGAGTCTTAGAAAGGAGACACACAGGCGTGTGTAGGCGCAAGTTTTGAGAAGAAGTGCACGTGTACGTTGTAGACGAGTACTAGACAATGTGATGCGCAGGTGCGTGCGGATGGGGACTGTTGAGTCCCCCCATACCTTCTGTGAGACTGCCGACGGAGGAAAATCTGCCTTTTGAGGAGAGGTACTACACAACAGCGCTTGCTAAGGACAGCATTGCCCAGCTGGGGTTGACTCGACGTTCTACACCCACCTGCTTGCGCTGCACTACGCGTCTGTATCCATCTGCGCTTTTTCTTCTTATACTTGTGTACACGCAGCTGCGCGTTCCTCTGGAGTCCACACATTTCTGTACGTCGTCCTCTACTACTCGTATCCACATACACCGCCACCTCATTCCCCCGTACTCGCCCACGTGCGTCTGCCCATGACATCATCTGGCATTCGTCTAGAACGTCCGTGGGCACTTCTTCTCAAAACACACATCTACATGCATCTGCATCACGCTCCCAGCAACTCACCCACACACAGCTACACCTTCTTCTCTAGGACTGATCCACGTACATCTGGACGTCATCCCTTTGATACGCTTCTTCACACCTCTGCACTTTTCCTTCAAAGAACGTGTGGACCCGGTATTGACGCGATGACGACGCGCAATTGAAGTCGACGGGAGAGTGGAGAATCTCTGTTTGTAGGGGTATCTGTGTAGATGTCAGTGTCTGTGGGTGTGTCTTCAACGCGCAACGAGCTAGACGGAGAAGGACGAGGAGGAGCGCACTTATGCTACGGGTGTCCGCTTGTCTAGGATTCTTATGTACGAACATCGGCGTGTACTTCCTCTTACCTGGAAACTCCATGCGGTGTGGTTCGGTGCGGGCTTTGCAGGTTCAAACACGCGGCGCTGCCTTCTCCGGCGGCCGTGCTTCGTTGCAAGGTAAACGCTGGATCTCCACTTGTCCTTGGGCTTCAAGAAGCCACGTCCACAAATAGGTTTACCGGCAAACTGTCGTATCTGTATACGCTTATAGACGTACGTCTGTATGCGTTTGTATCTCCGTGGACCAACCTTCGCACGTGTGTGCATCTGCACTTACGTTTCGTCACTCTCGGACAAGTCGCCGAGCTTCAGCACTTGACGATAGGCTTCCGCAGATGAACACAGGCCGCGATCGAAGCCTCACCTTATGCACTCTTCCCCCTCAGACTCCGCTCTTCCTTACTTCTTTATTCGGTCTTCTACCGGAAACTCCGCGTGGTCACGCGCGTAGTATCTATGTAATTCTACATAATAGTAGTATTGCGGCAGTAGTTGTTGTTGTAGTGGTAGAAGGAGTAGTAGAAGTAGTCGTAGTAGTAGTAGTAGTAGTACTAGTAGTAGTAGGAGTAGTAGTAGTAGTGGTAGTAGCAGTAGTTGTTGTAGCGTAAGTATAGTAATAGTAGTTGTGATACTGTTTAGGAGTAGCAGTAGTAGTTGTAGGAGTACTAGAACTGATATTACAGTAGTGGCAGTAGCAGCAATAGCAGTAGGATAGTAGTCGTAGTATTAGTAGTACTGGTAGTAGTGGCAGAATTGGCGCCGGGTTTCCCCCGTTCATCGCAGGGATAGTTTGGCTATCCGGGCAATATATATCGAATGTTGGCAAAATTCTGTTTTGCGGCGTGGGGTCACGAGGGGGGGACGGAGCAGGGAGGGCAGGGGCAGCCACGTGCAACTCTCTGTGTATACGTGTGTGCCTCTGTCTAGGTGGGGCCGTATACGGCTCTGTGTTGGGAAAAAAGAGAAATGTTTCCCAGGTCTTCCTAAGGGGCTTGCTGAACAGTTGGCTGATTTCTTTTCGCTACGACAGCCTGCCGTTGGAGCTCCGCACTGAGGCGTAATAACGCGCTCTTCGCCGTCTTCCGGTCACTCTGTATCGACTCTAGGTATTACGTCTGCTTTTGTCATTCTGACTGCTTCATAGTTGTGTCAAGCGCCGTACTCTGCACCAAGCGGGGGCAGCATTCACATAGGCGAGTACGTATGTACACGTGCACATCTGTCGACCGGGAGGACGAAGAAAAAAAGGCAGCTTCAATGCTTGTCGCTGCAGCGATAACGGCGGATGTACGCTGCGCGACGCGCGTGCACATATAGTATACGCTTCCGCGTTTGGAAGCCTGGGTCCGTCTGCATACATTGGTGTACACGTGTTGGCAGCTGCTGGTGATGTGGCCGCGAACATTTCCCCCGGCAGCACCGAGGCGTATGCCTTGTATGTGCTCGGCGTCCGGACGCTGCAGGCTTCCTCGACGTCTAGGGAGCTCGACAGCGTCTCGGCTGCGGTGGTCCCTGCGTTTCGAGCGGCTGCGGAGGAAGTGCTGCGACGCGGACAGCGACACAACATTCCCTTGGAGGAAATTCTTGCCCGGGCTCTCGCGGTCGCAGCCAAAATGAAAGTACGCCAAAGGGCCGCGACCTCCAGCGCGTGCCTCCAAGAAAAGAGGGGACGTGCGTACACGGACACAGAGAAGATACGAGTAGACCAAGTTACTTTGTATCTGCTTCGCCAACGCACGTGCAGTTTACCCATATTTGTATACCGGTGTGCTCACATATTTGTATGTGTGTGGATACGTATTTACGCATGTGTATACGCGTGTGCGGCTGTAAGTGGCTGTGCTTACGCGTCTCTGTGTTTCTGTGTGCTTGCCTGTTTGTGCGTGTATATATATGTATATGTACATGTAGGGGGAGAGAGAGATGCTTACACGGGTAGGCATGCATGTGTGTGTGTGTGTGTGTGTGTGTGCGTGTACGGGGGTACAAAAACAGACGTCTACCTTCACGTTGGAAGATGTGCCCAGGTGTGCGTCCACCTACACCGTGATATATATATATATATGTGTGTGGCCACTTTGTCTAGGCAGGCGTGTGTAGAGGAGGTTTCTGCAGAAAACAGTGCGTAGAAACGGACGCTTCTGCGAGTGTGTACAAATCTCCGGCGGCTGCACGCCAGTATATCGCGTGTGGTTGAGACGTTTTCAAGCAGCTGCGTTGCGGCTTCCTGGATCAGGCAGCGAACTGCATCTTTTGGTACCTCAGAACTGCACGAGCGTGTAAGATTTCCTTCTGTCTGCATGTGTACTCCTGCCGTTGTACAGCGGTGTTGTATGCGCCCGCCTGTGTATTATTTTGCCTCTGCACACGGCAGTGTGACTACCTACATGCTCCCCTGCTGCTGCCTGTTTTTGCTGCTTGTTTTGGCGTCTCAGGTCGTGCCGGAGAGATCGCTCCTAACTTCCGCGGCGAACATGCGCACGCTGCAGCTCTGCAGCCTCACACGAGACTGGCGTTCTGCAAGTGATGTGTACTACTGGTGAATCCATGCGTGCGTACTGATGTTTCTCAGCTTGGTCCCTGCAGTCACTGCGCATCATTCAAACTGCTGCAGAGGCGTGGAGGGAGTTGTCGTCGGCGTCCACGTCTGTACCGTCTGCGTCCATTCGACTCTGTACAATTTTCTCGGCTGTTGATGTTTTTGCTCGTGAGAAACCGTCTCTGCACGCGCCTCGCCAGTTACTCTGCTTGCGTCTGGAGAAACGATGCAAAGTTGTACGGTAGATTTTTTGCAGACAAACACATGTTCTGCTGAATGTTGCGGCTGCAGGGTGAAGCGTGCGTCCGAAGAAGTGGGGGTGCAGTTGCCGACTCCGCTTGGCGACATTCGAAGAAGCGCTATCGAAAAGCGGTGAGTTGTGCGGAGAGGTGTGCGACAGGCAGAAGGCGCGGTCGCAGCAGCACGCACACGCGCAGCCGCACAAATACGGCAGCATCGACAGAGGCAGCAGAACGACAGCAGCAGAGGCAACAACATCGGCGACAGTCGCAGAAGAGGGCGGTACCGCAGCTGGTGCTGCAGCTGCAGCGAGAGAGGCCTGCGCACCAGCGGGTACCGCAAGGAAGCACCTGACGGGTGGCGTTTGCCCAAAGAGGAGGCAACGCAGCACAAAAGAGACGTGCACTTCCAGCGCAGGCAGCGGTTTCTACGGTCCCGTGCTGCATTTGGGGGGTGCTGCGTGTGGGAGCTACGAAGCATTCATTGAGCGGTGAGGGAGATGCGTTGTGGGTGAGCGTTCTCAGTGTCGCTTTTGGTTTCTGACGCGAAAAGGGTTGCTCGTTTCCCTCTCTAGCATGCTATCGAGATCTGGCTACATAGGTGCCCGTCTGCGGATGTCCGCACAAACTGCTGATACATTTTCGCGGATGCGTGAGTCGCTGAAGCATTTGGTGGGCGTGTGTTTGCTGCAGGATCGCCTACGTTGACGTCCCTGTCGACGTGGCTCAAGAGTTTCAAGACGCTCTGCAGCAGCAGTCAAATGTAAGTGATCAGCTGCTGGTGTTCCTACCTTCATACGTACAGAGCTAGATACCACACGCGTGCGTCTGTGTAGTTCGTCCAGGGAGCTGTACATACACACCTCCCACATGCGCTTAACTTCGTAGATAACACAGCCATATGTACATCGCGTACATACATGCGAGTGGCACCAGAACGGTGCGTGTAGCTGCCTAGACAAGGAAACTGATAAGGTTGGTTTTGCAGAAAGCTGCCGACAAGTTGCGGCCGTTGTTGTTGGGCAGCGTCCAACTTGACTGCGGAAGAGAAATAGGTGACCTCACGCAGGTAGACGATCGAGGACGCGCGTGTTTGCAAGTCTAAAAGTGCCCGAGTGGCGACCAAAGAGTCACGAACAAGTGAGTGATCTTGCGACAATGAACGACACATACGTCGCAGGTTGCATCCGGTTGGAAGTGCTGCTGTACAGTCTTAGAGGCTTCAGTAGGGAGGAGAGAAATGAGGGGACGGGCGAAATCAGTAAAAAGCCACCTCCTCGTAGGTACACTCTGAGGAAAAGACACCTGCTGCGGTGCGCGTGCACAGAAGAAAATGGGACGATATTTCTTGTCGTTAGCAAGGCCCAGTAGCTACAAGACACGTTCCACGGCATGGCTAACAGGTTGGAGCCACGGTTGGTAGAACACCAACGGGGATACGTTTGCAAAGAAAAGTGCGAAACGGTTATATCCGCCGGTTTCACAAATAAAGACTTTCCGTAAGATGAATTACCTAGTGACGTGTCGCGTCTCCAAGTAGTCAACCTTCTAGCGTCGCCTGAGCCGCGTGTGACTAAAGCGCCTGATACCTGTGTACACGCAGTCGCGAGAACAGAAGCCCAGGCAGGTTCTCTTAATTCTCCTGTGGACTCCTTTATGCGGACGCCGATAAGGTGGGTTCCACTGCAGATGCCCTGCACGCTGCCTTGCACGAAGCATCTTTCTCCTGTGCTGACACCCTCAACACTCTTTGTCAATCCTTCTCCCCCGATGACACAAAGTGCGGTCGAAGACTTCATGGGAAATTACAGAGTTGAGTAGCAATCGCATATTTGCGTGTCGAATAAAAAGGGTGTTCAAGCTTTGTAGGGGCTCCTGCGAGGCTCTGCGCGCAGTTTCATTCTGAGTTCGCATTTCGCTTACTGCGTCTGCTGCCTTTGGGTTCGTTCGCTGGTGGGTAGGAAGGGGAAGGAAACAGAATAAGGGGAGGAGGCGGAGGCAAAATTTTTTCTCGCGTCGCATTTCGTATTTCCTGATCCACTACTGGAGCTAAGACCTTGCTGAGACCGTCGGAAATCAGTCCAGGACATGACTACGTGTGTGCAGGGTGGTAGGCAGATACAGTAGTGGATGACAGTTGAGTGAACCGAGAAAAAGTCAAGCAAACGACGAAAATGCGGGCGGCTAGATACCTGAGTAGACCGGTGGCGGAAGGTACAGTATTGGATGTAAGTTTGTGTGCAACAATCGAAACGGTGGTAACTACATTAGCAGACCTCTCAACTGAGCGTGCTGCTGATTCTTCCCGAGCCGTAGAAGAGTTTTGGGTCGCACTACTTTTATACTTGAAGCCTGTTCTTCCTTATTCCACTATGAGCAATGAAAACACACGCCAGAAGAATACTTACGGAAAGTGAGGTCTCGGCCGCGCATTTGAGTTGCTGCCACTTCTCCCGCCTCCTCAGACACGCAGTCAGGATGCACTGAGAGTGGAGACAGCGAAAGAAACGCATCGAGTTCTTGAAGAACTTAAAGAAAATCGACTGCATGTAAGGCTTCCCTCAGATGGAGCAAAAGAGGGAAAGAGGGGCAATTCCGCAATTGAAAGACGAGCACGGGGCCGCAATACCGACTTTTTACGGCCGAAGAGATCGGAAAAGGTTTTTTTTCGGGGAAAGCCATTTGCCTCTCGTGGAGAGTCTCCCGTCTACTGGCACCGCGGCAGGTAATACGGTCATTGTGTCCTGGTGAAGATCGGCGCTAGCTGTCTAGTCCCTTTAAAAGAACCGAAACCCACGGACGCTCTTGTTGTACGCATGCTTTTGGGGACTCGCTCTTTGAACTTGACAATACCCGTATGTGGGCTCATTCTGAAGTCGTCACGGGACCCTGTACGCACTTTTAGTGTGGAGCACTGCACATGTGTGTCTAGGTAGGAGCCGGAGTTGCATTTTCTCAGCACGCCGTAAGGGCGCCGTGGGAACGTGAAGACAGGTCCAGGGAAATCGTACGCTTTGTGTGTGGCACAAGGGCGTGTGTCGGACTCTACACAGCATTAGCGTCAGCAGCTACTGTAAGCACGAGTTATCGAGCTTTCCCTTAGCCGCGCAGCTAGGTCTGTGGGGAAGCCGGTACTGTACGGTTGAGCACGTCTGGTGGCAGCGCAGTAAAACGTACACAAAAGTGTAATGTTTCAGGCAATATGCCGTAGAGAGACTGCCATGGTTGGTGCGCACACTCTGATAAGGGACGGGAATTGTCGTCCTACGCAGCGCAGTAAAACGTACACAAAAGTGTAGTGTTTCAGGCAGTGTGCTGGAGAGAGAATGCCCTGGTTGGTGCGTACACTCTGACCAAAAGCGGGAATTGCCGTCCTTCACAAAGCCAAAGCGAGAGGAAGCAAGGAGACCCCAACGAGAGGTCGCGTATTCTACTGAAAAGGATTTCTGGACTGTTTAGAGAAGAGCGGACCGCCTCCATTGTCAGCCTGTGTATGATAGAAATAGGATACCACTTTCCAGAAGACAGCGCACATCACCCAGATGTGGTGCGGTAGACAGGGCGGCCGATGAGTGCGGTGCAATGTGGCGAACAATCCGTGAATCTCTGCCACGTCGCAGTACAGGCTCCCTCTTCCATCTCCAGCACAATAACTCTTACAGCTACTTGTCGTATTTCGCTTTTAATGACTGCGTGCTCGTACACGATTCGTCTTGCAGCGAGACCTCACACTTTGCCGGTCCAGTCAAATTCTTGTCGTTCTGGTACGAACAGATCTTCCACTCAAAAACAATAGGCATCTAAGCTCGAACACAAGTTCCTCTCATACGGCAACGCACAACCGCCCACAACTTCTCAAGGGACGGTCGATCCTTGGACACTCATTCCTTCGAAAAACACTGAGTTTTGGTCATGTTGCTCAATCGACGTCCTAGAGCTATTCAGGGCGGGCCTTTGCTGTTGCAAAAATCGTGCCCGAAGTCCTTTCTGTGCCGGTTTGAAGTCTCGCCTAGCTGTGGTGCGCCACACGGGCTGTCTTAGGGGGACTGCTTGTCACCATTGGCAGAAGTGTGTGCCTCCTGCCGGCTGTTGTGTGCGCTGTTGGCTCTGGGACTTTAATAACAGTGCTATGTGCAATGGAGACGCTTACCAACAGGAGTTCCGCCAAAGAAGAGCAAGTGGAAGTTTTGTGTTGAAAATCAATCTCTCCTACATTGTAAACGTACCGTACCGCGCTGAATTCGCAGAAGGCCCAGCACTTCATAGGGTGGTGCATCTGTACCAGGACAACGCCTTCTACAGCCGAAACGGGTTGACCGTGCCGCATTTATTTTAGTATCGACTGCAACGTAGTGGCGTATTCTCTACGCGGTTGACGCCTCTCGGTGAAAGCGCACGCACAGTTGCACCGCCTGTCTTGCAACTGATAAATGACAAGAGTATTATTTAGTGGTACACGGCCCGCTTTTTTCTGAAAACACACGCCTCTTGGTCTTGCTCCTCTCCAAGAGGCGTACTTTTTCCCTGCCAGTGTCAGTAAACTGGAACACACTGAAGACGACGTGTGAACGTCGGAGTGGCCACATTTGTGCGCGTGTACTTGTGTTGTGACACACACATACGTGAAGGAGCGCTCGTGTAACGACACGTCTACAACTGCACGTGAAACCGGCTCTGCTCGATAATCGTGTCGCCCGTAGTGAGGTATTGTTTCTAAGGGGTTCCAGGCCAATTTTTGGAGTCCTTATTCTGTGTGGCGCCACTTTGAACACTTACTACTTTCCGTGCAGACATCTACAGAGTGAAGCGCCGATACCTTCGCATGTAAACGCGGCATCAAGGCACTCGGCAGTCCGCTCAAACTATGCAGGTTTGTCGCGTGGATGTAAGTGACTCATACGACTACCTAACAATTGAACGCGCAAACAATCGTGTCTCAGGCTTCAGCTCGAGAGACGACTTTCATTTATGGTCAAATTTTACAGACGAGGCAGTTTCAGAGAACGGACGGTCGCACAGAACTGCGCTAAAACAACTTTGAAGAATACGCCTCTTTGCACTTTGATAAACCAGTGAAACGTTGTGGCTTGTCCGACACCAGTTCTCTGCAAAACATGCCGCTGGAAGGAACCACGGCAGCAGTGCTGCCACTGGGCTGCATGCGTGCTCTAAAGTGTGTCCTCGAGATGGAAACTGAACTTCACTGTGACTTCATGCAGCGGCAGCAGGGTAGGGGCTAGTCTACGTTCGTACGTAACGCGACGAGTGCGAATCACGGCCTCCTGCTAATGAGTTCATGTTCCCGCTGCAACCACGGACGTTTCCCGTTCGCTGCAGCATGTGGCTTCCTCGCTATCCGCTTGTGTACCACAGACCTGCAAGTAGAATTATAGAGATACAGACAAATATACATCTGTATGTACCTGTGTGGATGCATATGTGTACATACGTATGTGTGTGTCCTCGGCACTGCATTGTACGTGTGCATGTGCCGTATATACGTGGACTGAGTCAGAAAATTCACGTATACGCATACACACCTGAAATGCTCGAACTCAACCTTGTGCGGTGTGTATCGAGTGGCACAGATGCCGGTCCCCTGCTGGTTTCTTTGTCTGCATTCCCTGCGGTGTGAGCACGCAGTTCGCTTGTTCATGTGGGTCCACGGCATTTTTTTTTTTTTCCCGTCGCACCCAAAGATTACTAATGAGGGGGGTAACTCCAGGTGTAGAGGTCCGAAGTAGGAGCCAACGGAATACTATCGTAAACGGCGGGTGCGTCCTACCACAAAGGCATACATTGGCAATAGCTGTTCAGAACCACTCTTAGTGGCCAGGGGGCTCACATTCAAGCGATGCCGCACCTCTGCCGGTGCACAGCTTGCTCTCTCACGTGTAGATGACCATCTGAGAGGTTGTAATGTGCCTTGTTGTTTCACGGCTGCATTCGTAATGCACAAACGCGGGTATCGGAAGGCGTTGTCCCTACTCAGCGTGTCTGACAGGCCACCAAACAGATTTTCTGTTACAGGTTTCCGTCCGCGGTGGGCGCCACCGTCGGGTGCGGGACAAAAGACGGCGGCCAATTATGCTCAGTATGATATATGGAAGTTCCTGCGTGCCCACCAGGGTTGTGTTTGTTCAGCTGACATAGGAGACGACAACGGTGAAAATGTAGTATTTCGTACAATCCTGCCAGACAATGCCGTGCACATCTCAGCAGATTTTACTACCGGGACGCACCAGTCAGGCGGAGCACGTGTGAGTCCCCTTTTTCGAACGGCGACGGCAGATTTGCGTCACGTAGAAGCATTTGGCTGTTACCTTACGTCATGCGCAATGCCGTCTGGAGATTCGTCGCCTCCGACAACACGCCTTGCATACGTGAAAGTTTAAGAGGCTGCTAGAGTATTTTGCTGAAATCTGCAAACTCTCCTTCCGAATAGTCAAGAGCCCCTCATGCGACGTCCTACGCTATTTGCTCTCTCAAGAGCAGTATATGCAGAGACGTTTCAGACGGAACTCCATTCAGAACAAGAATACACTGCACGGCGCATTCTCGCCAGCCGTCGTCTTCATGGTTGGAAATGCTGGTGGTAATCCCGCTGCTGCTTCCACGCCAGAAAATTCACACAGTTGGCTTTCGGCGCGCTCAAGTGTGGAAGCAGCATGAACGAAGCATGAGAAAGCAATCTCCTTGTGCTTCATGAACTCCCTGATCTTAAAACAGACGGGAACAATTGTCGAGCAATTTGGAGACTTTGGGAATTAAAGAAGGAAAACAGTAGAGCTCGTGAAGTTACCACGGATCGGCCCGAAGGGTGCCGATGGCAGTTCAGCGCAAAAGCGAGTCAATGAATGCGTGATGCTACATAGGCGACGATAAAGAAAAATGAACCATACTTCCTGTTCCAGCGCGGTTGCCAGCTTTCCGTTATGTCGTGGCGGTTGCACGCATGACGAGAGGACCAGTTGATGTGTCGCGACAGATTCACAAGAGCGTGCTACGTTTTTCGAATCTGCAGCGCCAGTAA
This sequence comes from Sarcocystis neurona, assembly GCA_000727475.1. Classification (NCBI taxonomy): domain Eukaryota; phylum Apicomplexa; class Conoidasida; order Eucoccidiorida; family Sarcocystidae; genus Sarcocystis; species Sarcocystis neurona. The sequence continues at coordinate 1,927,216 of KL647298.1, forward strand.
GTGAACCTTTTACCACAATTTAGGAGCTTTGCAATTTTATGCGGGCTACAGGAAATAGCTGTTAACCCTGTCCAACCAGGGGGCTTCAGGGGGCCAGAGGGCAGGTCCGACTGAGGAGGCGACAGAACTCATGGAACAGTGGCAGAATGTGAGAGACCTGACACCCCAGGATTGGTGCATGACGTCTGAAGGCGGACTGGGTGGCATCGGGGCGCCTGCAGCAAAATGATTCCATACGTGCAGACGAAAAGAAGGACCAATTCTGGCCGTGTTCCGGACGGAGTCGCTGAGCCCCGGGTTGCTGGATGCCCCTCTGCCTCTGGTACGACGCAGACATAAAGATATGCGTCTTGTCGCAGTATTCTCGATTCCGAAGTACACGCCGACAACAACCGCGTGCCTCTTCGCAGGAAACAATCTCAATGCGTGTATCTAGATACCTGCGGGGACTATCATGGGTCCATAGAGGCACCCAGCGAGCATGCACGTGCAGGCACCTGCCTATGGAAATTTCCTTGTTCGTGAGCGACCCGCACAGGCCGACGAAACACGAGTGTGCTCATTCTACTGAAGCAGCTCTACTGTGTGCACGTCGGTACGTTGGGGCACTGCACATGTCTAAACACGACGGGGTACTGTTGTGTGTTTATAAACAGATAATTTCATGCGAATTCCTTTGTTGAGGTGTTTGCAAGGAGGTGGCGGATGGAGAGAGAGCAGCGAGTACATCAACAACTCTCACAGCGAGCGCGTTAGCCGGAGCTCTGCTAAACAGTATTATGTAGTGTCCCAGTGCTCCCAAATATCTGTCAACATACCTTTACAGTATTGCCTCTGTCTACGAGGAAATAGTTGTCCCCCTGCAACTCCATGTAGCGGCACCCAGCTCCACCGGCTTGCGGATGGCATATTACAAGCACCGAATTATTCGAGCGCATCTGTCAATGTGCCAGGGGAGTGTATAGATCTACCTAAAACTGTAAACAACACAGCACGTTGGGGGGTCTGATCTATGTTTAACCGAGACAATACACAACTCCACGCGGAAGTCTGCCCGTATGCAGTCTGGGCATGTCCAGCTATACGTGTGATTACAATAAGGCGTCGATGTTCTAAGATTAACACAGATAACCCACGTGTAAATGCTGTACTGCGTGGAAAACTGTCCGATCAGTCAAGTAGCCGTGAACGACACAGACGTCCTACGCGCGTAACCTCTACCACGATCGGATTCTGTCGGTGCGCACATCCGTAGATAGCACACAACACACAGGTATACTTGTATAAATGTAAACTAATATGCCAGTAAATTAATTCTACACCCGATTGCGTCCTCATACTGGCGGACGGCTTTTAGACGACTTGGCTTGCAATCTCTTATACAAGCTTGTAGAGCACGAACCTCGGTCCACAACTGCAGGCTCTACGAAGTCCATACCTTGGACGCACCTAGAAATCCGCTCTGTTGCACTTCCGCATAGTGGACAGCTGACGTCAAATGCGGCCGTTCGCTCGTGTGAGACTTCATCAGTGTTGACAGCGAAATGGCACTGCCTCTACGTAACGTGCTGCGTAGGCATTTTGCTCGCGCATATGCGGGGACATACGGGTGCTCCAGAGTCTGCTCTACCAATCTCAAGGAAGGCTGGGTGACAGCACAAGGACGCCCTTTATAAGAATTCAGAAATTGATGCAAACTTCACCATGTCTAGACAAGTGGCCTATTTGTACGGAGGCGTGCAAGAACGCGTCAGCAAGCATCGATCTTCCACTGCAGCCGTGCCTCCTGGCACACACTTGTGACATCGAAGCCATACGTGTATCACTAGGCTCAAGGTGTTCGCTTCCAACCAACAGGTGTGCACTTTCCCACGGCAAATCGTCAGTGTGACGACGCAGACGCCAAAATTCATGTACATGTTGCGCATGATATGCGACGTTTCGTGCACGTTTCATTTCAACAGTCCCAAACATTGCAGCGTAGACGTCGCAACGCGTGGGTCGTCGCGTTCTACACGGACAGAAACATTGACTGGCGAGAGACGAAGAACTGCCCTGCTCTTCTGTAACATGGTCTACAGCTGAACGTTTTCGCATCGTGTGTATCAATGCTGCATGTGGCCAAGACTGATGCGTTTGAAAAGACGACGAGATCCGAAGAATACGTTATCGGTCTGTTCCTCACTTATTCGTCTTGGTATGGCGGGTTGGGGGGCAGGGCAAGAGCTGTGCAGGCCTTTGGGAGGACGCAGTGTGGGATACCATTGCGCCTGGGTGCAAAAGGAGATTGCAACTAATTGGACGACATTTGACGAGGGCCCATATACGTGCGAGGGCGTGAGTTTACACAGATGACAAAAACGGGTGAAATGTTGTGGATCATCACGTGCAATTGCTACAGACAAAGTATACTTCTAGCTGTATGATTTTCTGCACACGGAAGTCTTGTCATTTGCAGTGCTCACGACCTGAACAGTAAGAGACCATAAAGGGTCCTGTTGTTGAGAAGACTCTCCATTTCCTCTGTAGGCCTGCTCGTAGGCAGCGGAATTGACATTCCCGTGCACTGCAACGACCCCAGATTCTCAGCATACGACGTTCTTTTCTGTCTGAAAAGTAAGAAAGGAACTACGTTTGTGCAGCACGTCCTTTCCAGTATTTCATCGCATATTAACAGGACCCGCAACACTACCCGTGCGTAAAGGTGCACGTGTCAAACGGATTCCTCTGCAAACAAATTTAGTGTCTGTGTTTACACTGACGCTGCAGCCTCGCGCACCTGAGTTCTCGACGCTTTCCTACAGGGAATTATTGCAACGCGCTCGTGCCTTTATACCTTCATGCACTTCGGACAATTGTGACCGACTCCTCTCAACTGTGGTCTTTTCTAAAGATAGGTGCGGCGACGAAAGTGAGCACACCAAGATGTCCTGCCTGACCCACGCAGCGTGGACGGGACCCGTCACCTGCCGCAGGACGTTTATTGCATGCATTGTACAACCCGCCATACCAAGACGAGTAAGTGAGGAACAGACCGATAACGTATTCTTCGGATCTCGTCGTCTTTTCAAACGCATCAGTCTTGGCCACATGCAGCATTGATACGCACGATGCGAAAACGTTCACCTTTCTGCTGGCACGCAACGTTACCATTCGACACATGATACGTTGAGGGGCACCAACACCATTCTCCAGCACTAACATCATTCTCTACTCGAAAGCTCGACAATTACAACACTCGGCAAAACAGTAAATCCGCTCCCTCGCCATCTGCAGCGTTGCGCTCCCTCGCCAGCGGCATCATTACGCCGTAAGCACAAATCGTGTATGAATGTGCGTATGAAGACGAAATCGTCCCGCTGCTGCTGAACAGCAAATTTATCCCACGCCACACATGGAAAGTACTGAAAAAATGGTAAACGCTCCCGCTTCACGCAGTACAGGAACACGCCAGCGTGTTCCTTCGCTCAAAATGGTAACCGCTCCCGCTTCACGCAGTATAGTACATGAAATGTCACTTTCGCCATGGCGTTCCTTCGCTCCCTCTCGAGCCCCGCAATCCCAGCAGAGTGCAGCATATGCGCAGACGCGCGTTAAGACTGACGGCCCAGGCGCAGGCATCACCAATGACACATCGGGCGACGTAGAAGCCGCTACCCGTGCACACGTACTGGAGCCACCCTCTAAAAACTTTCGATCGCATTTTCTGCACCTGTAGATAACAACCAGATATACAAAACTCCCACCAGGCCTGCCCGCAGACCACGCTAATTTCGCACCCCCGACAGTACGACCTTGAGCTCTTCTTGCTGGCTCAACCTGGTAAGCTCCGTACAAAATGTCTACTTTCCGAAGTTGCTAACAGTTTGAAACATACGAAGCACTTCTCGTTTCACAGGTGGAAAACGCATTCGCACTTGTGGGTCACTTTGGAGAATCCGGATGTAGCGCTCTGCATTGACCATTGCCGTTCTTAGGTTCACCGCCGCCGCTGGCATTACAGAGCGCGCTCTTGCAGGGGCAGGTGGCTTCTGCAGTAGACTGTGTACACGTTGAAGCTCCTTTCCCAAATTTTTGATCGCTTTTGGTGCCGGTTCCAGTACCCTCCTTTCGTGGACCGACTGCGAGTGTGCAACGCGGTCACGAAAAAACCTAGCCAACTCATCAATATGAGCTAGTGCGTTTGTACCAACTCCCGCAGTTGGAACGTCTTCTAACGTTCCTTCCGTTTGTTCATTAACAAGACGCGTGTAAGGTTGACATCTCGCCTGCTGAAGTGATAATGCTGCGTGGATGAGAACCAAGAGAGCAAGCGCTTGCCCCCACACTATGTCCCAACCATTAAAACAACGCGAACGCCGAGGAAGCGCCATAGTGGGGAACAGGTATATACACAGCCGAAGGAAGAAGCAACACAGGCTCTCGAAGCGGTCACTTACAGGCCAGAGGAGTGCGGACGACAGGGTAGCGCCCAACAACTACACTGCGCTCGATTAGAGCTAATAAAAACGGCGACGACGTGTGATGTGGTGATGGCGCCTCAAACTTCTCGGCAAGTATGCATGCGACTACGCTGGCACCCCGGCCGTTATTGGTGGCTACACAGAGACGCTCAATTCACGCTTACGGGAGAGGCTCAATTCACGCTTTAGTAGAGGTTCACCGAGGAAGCGTACGCTCGAACCTCCGTAGAGCAATATATGAGGAGACTCTTCTGAGCGGGAAAATCTGCTTGAAATTGCGCTTTTGAGTGATGAAGTTTACCTGCGTGGGGTTAAAGGCAGTGGATTGATGCTTTAGGCCATGGTTCAGGCGACGGACTCACGTCATGGTGGATGCAAGGCAGAAAAGGTCGATGATTGAAGCCTGACACAATAGAGCATTGGGGTCAAACCTGCGGCTCCATGTTTGAGTTGCGTATAGTGTTGGAACAAGAGAACACGTTGCTAGCTGTGCCCATCTGAGGCGAAGTAGCTGGGCCCCCCCGACGCTGGCGCGCGACGCTGCCTACGTCGAGTGTTTGGCACTCGCCCCCGATCAACGGACACGACCACGGTGATAGTAGTTCACGCGCAGGCCCCACTGTCTGATGTGTCGTCCTATGCTATGCTCAGCGGTCGTTGACTTCCTTCCAGTGTGGAGTCGTAGGCTGCTGACCGAGTCTTCGCTTTCGGGTCCTCCCACAGTTCCGACTCCTTCACGTTTCATGTATTTAATGTATATACGTTTACGCTGAAGTCGACGAAGCACCTGGTGCCTCTTTCGTGAAGCATCTATATTGTTGGAACCAAACGCGTTGTTGCTCCTGCAGCAGTCGCTGCTGCTATTTTCGCCCTAGCGCGTTTGCTGATGCTGATGATGCAGTTGCTTCTGCTAACGCAGTTGTTCTGGCAGCGCGTGGCGCACGCACTCTCCTACTCTTACAGGGCTGTTGCCGCGTTTCTCTATTTCTGCACTGCGCCGTTGGAACAACACTCGTCCAGCTCTGGTTGTCAGTATCCCTAATCGGACCCCAGATAGACGCTCACATGTAACGACTGAGGGATCGCATTCACAGGCATAGATCGACTGAGTGGGCAAGCGTCTTTGTGTAACCTGAGGTAAATGCGGGTAACAGTGACATGCGTACGTGCTGGAAAATGAGTTTCAAAGTCTCACACGTCAGTCAGACCAGCACTGCGATGGAGTTGATCCCAGATGCACCACTTGATGGTAGGGAATCTGTTTCACGAGCTTACGCGTCAGTCTCATTGGCGAGGCTGTACAGCTGACCACGTATCAGCGAGACGCAATTTATTGTGACAAAATGCAGCAGGCGTGTGGTAGGACAACACGTCGCACTACAAGGGCCTCCGAAAAATGTGACGTTGCTCCGCATGGCACCGGAAGACATATTTCAGTAAATAACGTACTTCATCACCGATAACTACAGTGTGGAAGATACGGGTAGTTGCACGTCCCGAAGACGAATTGAAAGGCGACGACTCGCGCGCTCTTACTCAGCATGAATGTTGAACAGGCGTTTTATAGTAACGGCGTTACATGTGCTTGGGGAGATGACGTTTCTTAGAAAACGCCACGTGATAGACGGCAAGGAACTCACAACATAAATATACATCCCGCAGAGTGTTCAACATTGGTATCAATGTAATACATATGTGTATATATTCCACCTTCACTGAGCCATGGAAACGCTCTACATGTATGCACGTTTTCACGAGCTACGCCGGATCTACCGACCTAAGCATTACTGGATGTGCGCGTGTTTATGCGTTTGCCTCATTGTGTTGCGTGTGCTCCTACAGAGATCCTCGGAAGTGCGTCCAGCTACAAACACATTCTCACCGGGCAGGCCTTCTACTTCCGAAGCATGTGACACCGTGAAGTCGTCGCAAAAATATATATGCTATTCTCCTGTCGGGGGCCTGACAGGAATCAATATTTCCGTATCATGCCGTATACGAACTAGTGTAGAACGAATCCACCATCTGCCTTTCTCGCCGGACGCTCCCCACGACATGTGAATTTCTGTCTCTGTTGCGAATGCCTGACGATATGCGCTGTTCACATCTTTGCGCACTAGTTCGTATGCCATTGCAGACGGTGGCATACAGCAGGCCTTTATTTCCTTGAGGCGTGCCTGTGATCTAGGTGGTCCACGGAAATTCAGTTCGTCTCTCATACTTACCAGATTGACAAGCGTGCCCCGGTGTGCTGCTGTCAGCAAGTGCTGATCTGTAGTCCGCTTACACAGTTACATGCTAATCTCGTGCGCGAAGCGCTCAGCTCTGCTTTCCACGTATTTCGGTACGTGTGTGACCCAGGTACCTCTGCAACTATCACCACAGAGGGATCGCCGTAAAACGCAGAGCGCAGTCGGCATCCCGAGCAGATGACCAGCAGTCGTTTGACGCCTCCAAACGTCTAAACTCTTCACCGAAAACACGTAATGCCTTAGTCTGTGCTTTTGCGAAAGGTCCTTCATAAACTGTTACCTAAAATAAGACAATGCACTGCAGGTTTCCGCGCTGTTCAGCAGAGGGCAAAATGCATGCGGTACGCCTCACGCGTGAACTTCAACTACTGTAGAGACAGTTACTTCACAACTGACGTCTTGCCAAATACGTGAATACACGCTGTAATAATTGTCCATCTTCTACCTTCCACGAAGGGTTGTTCTGTCTACAGCAACGCCAGGGGGTCACGAATACAGAAGCGGCTGGTGCGGCAACAATCCACAACTCGTACAGTAAAACTGAGAAGTACTCGGGGATGCGGCGAGCTCCATACTCTTTCGAAGGCATTCACTGTTTAGCTTTCCCTTCCGGTCCGCAGACTGGCGCTGTCCTCACGGGACGGAGAGACCAGATGCATACGAAAGCAGACGTTCAGAACAGTAAGTAGTAACTACTGGCATACCCTGTCATTGTTTGCAGTTTCACACTCGTACAAATCATCAGTTCGCAAGGGTATGTAATGGTCAAAATATACGGCTTTCGTACTGGAGGGTGCGGTTGTCCTCGCCACCGTGTGTATTAACTTCCACCAGTAATGGAGCCCGCATGTCCTTTTCAAGCATGCACGTCATTAGATCTGCCTGTTCGTACACTTCCGCACACCTGTTCAGCTACATGTGTTCACTCGCGCCCGCCCGCTGGTACACGTCGCAAAAACAACCTCTGTTACTACTCATCTCCGCTCATAATCCGCACAGCTACGGGAGCACGTCCACGTACACGACGCACACTGACAAAAGGGTCCAGCTAAACGCCTCTCTACTTGGACGCAATGTGCATTCTCACGCCGGCCTTGCGTCTTTTATAACCGGAGATTCGCATGCGCGGTTGCGCCTACGCAAATACGGGAGAGTGGATCAATCAGCAACATGTGACAGCTCGATCCGCCTCACGTGTACGTGGGGTGGTACACACCGATATACACCGCGGATGGAGCACAAGATAAAATGGAGAATGTTTTGCAAAAAATTGGCCCCGTCCTATGCCCTCTCTGCCAGGCCTTGTGTTCATTCGTTTCTCACGTAGCAAATGCTTAATCTTTCTCTTCTGTTGACGTCTTTCGTCCCTAGATTAGATTCTAAGTAAGTCCGCATCCTTCATGCCACGACTTCGAGCTACATGTGCTGCCGCCGCCTGGGTGGAGACCACTGAACTTCTTCGAGTTCATCGCATGACAAATCTTGGTCTTTTTGAGATTAATGCATTCAAGACAAATTTTGAAGACGAGAAATACAATCCAGTGTGAAGCCCACCCACAACCGCCGTCCGATTCTAGAAAGAAAGCACTGAAGCTCGTCCGGCCTGCTGCATCAACCACCTTCTGCTCTCCATCTTCCTGCCCACGCTTCAAAAACACTTAGCAACTCGAAACTGCAGTTGCTTCACATTAGAGAGCCCTCCTACTTCGTTGCGTGGTGGTGCAAAAGACCTCGGGCAAACACGTAGTGTTGCCCTGATTGTCCACCATCCGAGCAAGGCGGAGGACGTTCGGGAGCAGGCACACGAACTCCTTTATGGCGAAAACCGGCCAGCTTAACGGGGCGCGACACCATTAACTCACTAATGTTCCTTCACTACCAGCGCGCTCCAGGTGAAGGTAGCAGACGGAGTCGACTACGCACACGTTGATACACAAACTGTACACTGTGGTAATGGAAGGTAGCGACCAAAACCAAACTCCGCATGCACCTACACGAAAGACGATTTCGTTTTGGGCACCACGGCATTGCGCTCTCCAGTTGCGTCACTGGCCGGAGGCCTGTTCACGGTTGAGCATCGGTGGTGCTCCGTGCTCAACCTACTGATTCGGTTCGCGTTTTCGGCCACATCCACACCGTAACACACATTCGATTGTGTGCCTGTGCGTTGTGGTACCACACGCATAGAAAAGGCAGGTCCCAGTGCGTGTCCATACACGCGTCACCTGCCACCTGCTACTAGCTCAGGTACACTGATCATTCCATTGTGCTAACCATGGACCTGGGCACCTCAATTCACGTGAGCGCGTCTCTGCCGAGATTGAAATAGCATATCACGTCTGAAAGAATCGATTCTTTGTGACACACGTCGTCGACGAAGAGTAGTTCGAGATGCGCCTGGCTTCTTTCCACACGGGTTTGAAAGCCAATAAACCTCCACAACCCTCTACCACCACAAGGCACAGCAACATCCCATTAATCTGTTAAGAGCTCTACCTCTGCAAAGGTGCAGCTGCTGACGGTGGAAGCAAATGCATGTGTTTTCCTCTTGACACCTACGCACACGTGCAGGTAAGACCGCGCCCCACTAGCCAACAATAATGGGATTGATTGGAGCGTCTCCGCTATCTTCCTGCAGTGAGAATTGCCCGCTGTCCTGATCCCAGTGACCTCTGTCTCGCTTGTGCTCTTCAAACTGTAATTCATTCCGAGGAATGAAGCCGCAGATGCGACACCGCATGCGTATTTGCGTAACTTTCGTGGGGAAAATGACAGCCGTCTCTATCAGGTAAATCAAGGGAGCAGAAACTGGACTACAAACCTGTTTACTAGCCTGCTTGGAAACCCCACATCGATCTCCAGCAGCTGGACTCACCGTGGCTTCTTCTGTAAGAGGGCGCTGTCGCGGCAAAGCAGCGCCTGATACCGTAGTAACAGCATCAGTCGTCACCGCAGGGGCACCAGCAGGAGCACTCTTGGGGGCACTCCCACTAACATGCGCACCGTCAGCCTCGTGACCAACAGAGGCTGAGGGGGTAATCGATAAGCCGCAAGAAACACCAGCAGGACTTGTCGAAGGAGTGACTTTGGCTCCAGTATGAGAACTTGTTAATTCGTGGCCGTCACGGACGCTTGTAACGAAAGGGGACCTTCCCCCAACTGAAGCAGCTGCATTAGATGCTGTCTGCGACGATGCGGCTGAGGCAGGAGAAGGTGAGAACGACGGGCCGGAAGCTGGTGACGCAGTTGTAGTAGGGGTCGAAGATATAGCATCACCCGAAACTGCAGCCGGAGACATGTTCTTTAAATACTGATTGTGCGGCACAGACTGGTAAGCTATATGCAGCCCGCAGTCGGCGCAGGCATGCAGGTACTGGGTTTCAATACCTTTAAGGCGTCTTACTTTAACGGGCTCCAGTACTGGTTTTGTGCGCAGCTTTACGTAGTTTTTCTCCGGGCAAAACACAATGGCGTTGTCTGTGCGACGCCGGGGGGCGGCCTGAACGTCTGCATCTGTTATCAAAACATAAGACGTGCAGCGCTTGCAATGGAAGACTCGAAAGCGTTGATCCACCAGCGATTTGTTCGCATTGGTGTAGACCCTATTCGCATACCGCTTTCTGCTCATACGAATATCCCTCTCCAGTTCCGTCTCAAACCCACCTTCCGGATTGATCGGCATCGTGATGCAAGAACGTCTGATTAGAGACCGGGTCCTCGATCTTCCGGCGTTGAAAGTATGCACCTACAGAAATTCGAAGTATCGCTGCCCACACCGCGTACAAAGCACAACTTTCACGACGGTGTCTGACAGCATATTCATACACTCGTCCCAGTGTGCATATGCAGATCACTGTGATATGACATTACGCAGGCAGCCCTAAGCACGTCTGCGTACATTCTATAGGAAAAAAACGTAAAACGCGTACAGTTATACCTCATCGCACATGCAGACCCCCCGTCAATGCGATATACAGAGGACTCAGCGTAACTGTACGCTGTCGCCTGAGCTTCGACGAACGAAATGGGTCACATCAGCACAAACGCGCCGTATGACACTCCTTACAGTAGGAGGCACGGCGGGGTCGAGCAAGCCGGAGCACAACGGGGTAGCTGCCCGGCTGATACTGGCTTCGGGGGAAAATGGATCGACGACGCAAGCACGATACACAAAAGAGCTTTAAGCATACTGCACCGTAGAATGTGACTGAAGACATGTCACGTATACGACGACGCAAGCACGATACACAAAAGAGCTTTAAGCATACTGCACCGTAGAATGTGACTGAAGACATGTCACGTATACAGGGGAAAAAGTGTTTCACAGCCAAAAATGTTCCAACGAGAAAATCTACCAGGAAGCAACGCGAAGGGAATCGTCGCATTACGAATTCCCCGGACATTCTACCAGATCAGCGTAACTTGTTTAATGCCCACGAGATTTCAAAGGAGTGCAAAGAAAGGGGAAAAATGTTACTTCTCTCCAGTTGACAATGGTGTTCCTGCCGACGCTGATAATGATCGATGCCGGCGGAACTCACAGTCCCGGCCGAGAGTCAAGCTCCCGCCTCTGTTCTGCGAGGGGTGAGCACGTCAGCTGGAAACCCTGCGCATGCACGAGATGTGGAAATGGTATGAGAGCAGGTGACAGCTGACATTCGTGTTCGATTTCCTCCAAAAAAAGCGATTTACATACCGGAAGCTGTTCTGAACGGGAGAAAGGCGGGCAGAGGTTTTCCCCGAACAGCTACGTGACTGTAGTGTTGCAGCCTTTACCAGAAATACACGCGTTTCTTCCGCTGCCGACGCTCGCGAAAAATACGTAGTCGCTGTAGTGAGATCTACAGCTAAAAAGTTGCGCTTCGTTGTAGACCGGCGTTAATTGATAAAGAGGGGGGAAGATGCACTTTATAAGCTCTTCCGGCCGAAATTATGCGGAAGCTATTCTTGCGCTGTTTCCGCTACCTCGATACTATTTAGATAGATTTCAGAGGAAATGCAAGACGGCGTGACGTGATTGTCTCCGATTTGACACGTTAAACGGACGTGTTCTGACACTTCTAGGTATCACTCTACAATGGTCAGAGACATGATATTTCCTACATAGCTTCTGTCGTGGATGAAAGACCAGATACTACACATGTACGACGTCGTGTTTTTCCCGGGAGATGACACTGCAGGTTCCTTGCCTTTTTGGGCGACTTAACAGTAAGGAACCGCATTTTGCGGTGGCGGCGCCAAAATGATAGATTACATCAAAGCGGCTCAGCAGGGGCTAAGCGGGGCGCGACAAGTTTCTATACTAAAGATCGGTACCCCCGGAATCCGATCGCGGCCAGGATCAGAGTTCTCGTCCCATTTCAGGGCGTGGCGTGTGTGTGTGTTCGTTAGAAGAACCTGTGCCTTCTACCGATGAGCTCACAATATACGGGTCAGTTCCTCACATATGCGGACGATTAGGATCTCAAACATCCCACGGAGGGCGCAGAGGTTGCACTGTCTAGTACGAACTAAAGCTGCGTAAAATCGGATCGAATGCACTGGGTGTCCTGGGAGCGCCCGTCAACCCAAGCTGCAAGACTGGAGTTATATTTGTTGCAGCGCGTTTCTCAAACTCTGATTTCGACAACGTCTTGAGAACGCCGTTGTAGTGAACACCTGCAAGCCGGAACGTGGCGTGTATACACGCTCAGGAAGGCCAGCTGTCAAAAAGTAGCATCGATAGAGTACAGGTAAGGAGTGTTTGTTGGTCAGGACCAGTAAGACATGTGCGCGAATCACTCTTGACTGCCAACTGTTGAGCACATGGACAGTACACTCCGCTTCATGCTTATTACGATGAGGCAAGGGTACCTCTCAGTCATGTTGCGTTCTCCGTATTTCGTGTGGGCAGTACGCATGCATGTATAAACCTACAGGCTCCATTATCTACGTTTGCGAAGGGAGCTTGAATGATCTCACTGTTAGGCCTGTATGTCGATCTGCACCAAATGCTACTGAAAAAGCGAGTTGCACTCTTCTGTCAGTCGCTACGTGGGGATCTGCGGTAACAAATGTACTGGAAAATCTTCACCATGTTTGAGGACCTGCGCCATTTAAAGGTCAGTAAGTGTTTGCCCTTTTTCTTCCAAAAGCAAATGCTGGAGAGCTCGTAACACTCTGAACCTTCCGACGTCAATACTGCATTACCAAGGAGCGTGGCCCCACTGCGTCAACGGTTTCCCGTACATTCCTGCCTGTGGATAGGCTTGGTGAGTGACTGGGAGAAACTACGTAACCTTACGTGGATTCAGTACACCTGCAAAAATTGAGTTCTGGCTAAGTTTTCAAGAAGTAATGTCACTTCCAGTAATGACACGTCGTAGTCCGCAATCACGCTGTCTCCTTCCGTATAGGTGCCAGCGCTCTCTGCGGTGACGTGCTCAGTGATATGCACTGCCTGTTTCGTGTCCTGCGGAGGACAGCAGGAGGACAAAAACCTTTCAGCAAGTGAGTGCCCCAAGTGTGACAGAAGTGCATTCATCAAGATCTCCGAAGAGGCGACAACCTCCAAACTGCGTAAATTTAGTGCTGCACATCTGGATCTAGGTACAGGGACAAAGGCCAAGAATGAGTCGAGAGATTTTCAGGTCAATCCGGCTGTTACTACTTTAATTCTGGGCTGCAGTGTATTCGCATGTCGTCGATGGCGTCCCCAAGCATGAATAGTTGAGTTGTCACTACTGTTTTCTTGAATTGGGTTGTGCTTGTATCCCCTCGATGGAGTTTTCAACAGCATCCACACGCAGTGACAAGACACCACCCTCAACACGTACTTAGGAAGTCAAACGAGAGAAAGTATCTTTCTGGTGAGACGCCGGTTCCGTCTCGCGTTCGTTTGTGCACATGCAAACCTGCTCATATGGCGTAAGTCACTGCCGAGATGACCCCGGTCATTGCTGATATCCCAATTCTAGATTCACGCGTCAGCTCAACTGTACCAAAGTCTGAATATTTTCCAGTCTTCACACATCCTGTGCGACTCGCGTCGATGCTTCGAAAGCGCTGTCAAGGGGGGGGCTATCCGTTAGAATTCAGCAAATGAATTTTTGTTGTTGGATTGTAGAAAGTATACGACTTCACAACCCGCGTTGGGCCTCCGAGCTAACACTTTTGTAGCAGCTGAGAGCTTTCTAACCTCGAATGGCGAACGACAGTTCAACATCCGACCTAGGGTACATTGACAGTTCGACATTCAAATTCGGAGGAGTCAAGGCAGTGCGTTGGGTCAGTGCCAGAAAGGCACCGTTGTCCACCAAACTGGCAAGCTGTAGAACAGGGAGCACAATCGTAAGGACGAGCGTCAAAATGTGCGCCCTGTAAACCTGTGCGGCACTACGGTGCGCTGGTGTCTTCAGCGTGTCGGCCGCAAGCGACGACATACACACTGCGTTTTCGACCCTGTTTGCCCAACTTCAACGCACAGACTTACTGCGACACCAGTCACTCCATCAAAGGCATCTTGGCAACATGCGCCAACAAGACCCAACAGTACAGAGCGCTCCATCGGTGTGGCTGACACAAAACACGAAATCCTGTAACCACCAACGACAGCCTGCCTCTGCACAAACCTCTCCGAGTTCACAACGATATCCAAATCTGACTGCGAATAACGTCGGTATTCCCTAGGTCTGTTCCCTCGCTCCAAAGTTGCAGCGGATTCTGAGGCTCCACTGCCGTTTTGGCGATATCAATCATAACCTTGCCGATTTCATCAACTGAGGTTTCACTAGGGGATGCGCTGTTGCGCCTTCACAGTGCAACGAAAGGAGCTCTGCAGAATCAGAAGCTTTAGATGTGGTGACGAATCAAGGTGATCTCTTTGCCCGAGAGAGTTGCTTATTTTGTGCATTACATTACCGTGATACCCTGATGCCAACACACTACTTACCATCTGTCTCCGTACGAAAAAGGATGTAGTCAGGTGCGGGGGTCTGCAGGGAAGATGTCGAAGCCGCCTACTACGCGGCAGCAGCATGTGTTGCATCTTGAGTCTCCAGGCGTGTAATTCCGAATGCCGACGAAGCACACCAGCAGTCTCGAATAAAACTCGTAATACGTACTTAGCAGCAACTATCAAGGTGTGGAGTCAATGACATGGCTTTGAGTGTATGGCTGCGCGGGTGCAGCCTGCGGTTTTGCGAGGCTCACCTAGAATAAAATTTAATGTGGACATACCAGAGACGCAATTAATGTTATAGTGTGTTGACAAACTTGGGTGACTCCCAGCGGCAACTCCCCCACGGTGCCGGTACAAAGTTGATCCAGGGCCCACCTCTTCTATTGTCGATTGTCAGAATATTCGTAAGCAGGTACATCTTTTACTAGGTTGCAGTAGGAGGGCGTCTCCTGACACGAAAGCGAAACAGCTGTTGTCTAGCCCCGCAGTGTAGTGTCAGACCGTGGTTCGAATTTCTGGCCCAGGCAGTCGCAGCAACATTCCTGCAAGTCGCTTGCAGCCAAACGCACACGTTAGCCGGCTCGTCGGAAAGTACACCATGGCTCTTTTGCGTGGGGAGCTACCAAGCGAAACTATTCACCATCAATCCTGGCTTTTGGGGCAGCAGCAGTCTGCAGGGTGCCCGACCACACTTTTGTGGTAGGGCAGCACTTAGTACCGAAACACACGTCCACGAGCACGTTCACTCGAAGCCAGAATACAGCACTGCTGTCTCACCCTCCTCCCCCCGAAGGCCTAGCGAACTGACTCACTGTCTCCGGTCGTCTCCATCTTCGCACAACACTTACTGTGTCTTTCGCTCAAGCAAGTGGAAACCTCTTTTGAGAGTGTCGACCAAGAAATTATATCGGCCGTCACTACGGCGTTGGTGCTGTGCAGGGTAATAATAGCGTGCTTAGCAATTCTGAATGTTAGCAATATTCCGCCACGACTTTAGCGCATGCCCTGTATATATTCACCATATTACACCATAAAATATGACAGGACGGATAATAGGATTTTCCGATTTCTATCGATGAGTACCGGAGAATGCTGGCACCTCTGTGGCATTCATTTCAACGAACGGTTCCCATTCTACATGGACAGGTGACAAGGTCGTTACGTTTGTTGTCCCGAGCGACCGGCACTGGACGTTAATAAGAGTTCTAGAGTACAGTTGTCTCATACTTCAAATGTCGCTTTGTTGGTAGTGTTTCCACCACGTTCGTTCCACAAAAAAAACGCTGGCCAAATCTGTGTAGCAACTGCGTACACTTGCCTGCTTTGAGCAGACATTTTACGGAGTAGTCCTTCTTTGTCCTTCCCCATAGGCTGTCCCTAAGCTTCCCCGTACATGTAATCCGAAAGCTCCTGGAGCTGCTGCTGCTGCCGCCGTCTGTAAACGAACGTGAGCAACAGTCGCTTTCTCTTTAGGCTTACTACACCTACTTGGAAGGCTGGAAATCCAGAGTCCCATCGAAAAAGAGAAATCGCCATCACGTAGAAGGTATCTGGGGTGTTTCAACGCTGTTGGGTCCAAACAACTGAATAGACAACAGCCTTGGTTGTTCCATTTTGTACATCTGCACCGGCTTTCGACGCTGAGGTTACCGCTTGAATAAGTCGTTGTTGGGCTTAGTAAAAAATGTCAAGCGCAACTGCTAAATCACTTTCCGGTCTTCGTCGTTGGCCCAAAACAGAGGAGGACAATTATACAGTAGTTGACTTGCCGTTATTCAATGTGGCTTCTAGTTCCTCCTGCGACTGTTGTGGTGCCACAGCTGTTGCATTTCTCCAGCTTGCTCAGTTTTGGGATCAAGTCCGTTTTTATAACTTGTTCGCTGCCGTGATGGGGCATACTCCCATCGTTGTATCTCTGTCAAGCAGGTGATCTATAAAAAAGTCCTGTAGTCGAATCTGCCTGCGGAACAACAGTTGTGTCTGTACAGCGCTGTTGACGTTGTCACGGCTTCTTGATGTCCCAGTTAGACACTTCAAGTGAAAACACAGCGGAGGGCCTCTCCATCAGGCGCTGACGACTGTATGTGTTTGCATTGCAAACTTCGGCTGTGCTAGCTGTGCTGCTGTTGTTGCTGCCCTGGCACCTCGCGCGGCCGTGCGCTGTCGTATCTGTGACTTCACTGATGATGGTGGTGATGACAGAGCACGCGTGTATCATCAATAATTGTTGTGTGCTAACGTGACCTCCATTTCACTTTCGCCACCTCCTCCGTCGCTCCTTTGTCTACACCTCTGTCCGCATTATCGTCATCGTATATAGCAGAGCTGCTCCGGCCGGAAGCGCTTTTTTTCTAAATGCAAATGGCTAACTAATCAAAACAACACCTTTTTGGTCGCAGGAGCGCCCATGTACGCCCAAATCTGGTTGTTGTGGAGTCACCAATGGCGCAGTCTTTTCGCATTGACATCTTGCTGCGTGCTTCACAGAATTCGGAAATGGCTGCATTGTTTTGCAGTTTTTAAAAATACGCGTAATACATGGGATGTGAAGTGCGACTCCGCGTTATCTCGGTGCTGCGTTCTTTTACAAGCTTCCTCGGGCACGGGAACGTACGGGCTCTGCTTGGTAAACAGAAGTCATCTCACACACGACTCCCTCGCAGGACAGCTTTACTCGCAGTTATGGAGCTGTGTCATTTACGTCGCCTGATGTGTGGGACTGTCTATTTCAGGATATGGTACCGCCGACAACGAGACACCGGTGCCGATTACGTGGACTTGTCTGACAATGGGAGGCGCCCACGTGGTATAACATGCCATGAGTGTAGTGCCGCAGCACCAAATTGTACGGGAATGCAGGGTACGTACACCAATTGGGAAGACGTCTAGATGGCACTTTCCAGATACTTTCAGCAGCAGAATGTACCCCAAACTTTCTCCTCTAAAGAGGCTGAGCATCCGTAGACGCAACGTACGGGGGCAGCTGTCGCAGGTAACATGTTTGCATAATTAACATGCAGAGGTTTTAGTATTTTACCGCCCACCGGTGTCTGCAAACAAGTCTTCGTATGTAGACAAATCCGCGCTTGCGCCAAAAAACAAACTATCTGTGGTCCCCGTTCTGCCCTCGCTTCTCCGGACGTCTCCTGCGAGGTTGACATTGTGTGGATCCCCATGCAGGCAAACGTAACACAAGCAAATGTCCGGTTCAAAGAATCATTCAAAAGCGGACATGTGAACTGTTGTGCAGACACGGCCCCTGGATCGTTCAGGTTGAGGCGCACCCCCTGCACCGTGCGCAATTCCACTCTACGTGGCACTCGGCCTACGTGTGACCAGTGTCATCCCTCTTCTACGTCCGCTCGCGCTCTTTTTTCGGTCGGTTCTACCCTGCAGATTGCTTTGCTATCCTGAAGACACGAAAGTGCTGTCGTGTCTTCTACTAGGTCGTCTTCTCGGAGATCGACGATACGCTCACATGTTCGGTTATTGGCCTGCCAGATCCGTGCGTGGCACAATGATTGAAAATAGCTGGCACATGATCCGACGGAGTACAGCCCTCGTTACCGACGTCAGTGTACCAACTGTGCTCTTTTTACTTTGCCAGTAAAACGTCAACCAAACTTCCATTCAAGCAGGAAATGCGTGCATCACAAGCGACTAGTATAGTGTCGTGGAATTCACTGTGTTGCATAGAGGCCGTGTTCTTGAGTCTGCAGTCGAACGGAGTACGTGTCCCAACACATTAGGCAGGGGAGGCAACTTTGTGCATCCTACCACATTCGCTCGACTTCGACCGTTAGCTCTAAGCAGGACGACGATCGTTTTCCTTGAGTGTGGCTGGATAGTAAAAGCTCTCTTTCTCGCGAGGTCGTGTACCTAATTGCCGGCCGCAACAGCTAGCACCATCGTGCAGAACCACTTTCTAAGTTTTGGAGAAAAATCCGCTGTCTAATGGGCACGCAAGTGTAGAACGGAGCAGACACTTAGTAGCCGTCTTGTGTCTTAGTGTATAGCGACCGCTGCAGCTGTCATTTCTGAAACGGAATGCAGTGAATGCGATGCCTGCCGCCCAAGCCTCTTTCACGGTAATTTGCGAGTTGCCCATAGTATATATTCTAGACACCGCTGTGTCGCGCCTGAAAGGATTGTTCCTGCCGTTCACGCCGCTTCCGGGGGGCGTTTCGAGGGGGCTCGTCTGATTTTTCTACAAGTATCTGCAGCCCGATTTTAAAAACAGATCTTTAACAGGTGAGCGGCCACACCCTGTATTTGCGTCCAACACACAGCTACACCATACACAATAACAAAGTCCCCTGCGTCGTGGACACTCAACGCGCACTTGCGTTTCTGCAGCTGTGAAGCCGTGTCCTTTTTTGAGGTCCCACACAGAGATCCCACGCACAATATGTAAGTGAAGTTTCTCGAAGGAGTTTTCTGTTTATCCCCACTTCAGTTAATAAGTGACCAACTTTCGCTGGTGCAGTGGCGGCCGTCCTGTCACCAGCTCTACCCGTGTAACTGCATCACTAACGCAGGTGGACGCCTAGTGAACCAGCAGTGGACTGCGCCCATGCTAATTTACAGTTGCACCACTGAGAGCATCAGCGGAAGCCGAAGGCCCAACAGTAGCACTGTGCGCAGCAGCGGCTGCCGCAGCACTGAGCACAATAGCCGTAGTCTACGTAAGTAAATGGGGCACCATGCACCACGAACAAGTTGTTACCATTATGATCCGAAAAGTCGCCACAGTCTACGTTTGAGCCGGTCCCTGCGACAATAAAAATTATTGCCAAGGCCGCTGCAGTACCTGTCACGGTTATAGTCTCAACCCCCATGTCCATGCACGTACCATAGCATTCCATAATCGTACCCAGAAAACGCTTGAGTGGCAAGGAGCCCACCTACACGGCGCGTCCACGAGCCACTCTTACACACGGAGTGAACTCCTCGTGCGAACTGGGTTACTCATCAGGACCACCGCCGCTCCACCATAGTCGCGTCACAGGAGCTGTTGCTGTAGGACATAGGGGACAGCGTGTAGCGACTTGTCGTCACTTGCCATGGACATTATGAATTAGAACTCAGTAGTCGCTCGAACTCGGCGGTTTGCTGCATCTGCGGTAACTCCCCGTACCAGCTGGTGTTTCTCAATACAAGGATACCGGTGCTTCCTTGCCACAAAAAAGAGGAATTGTATTCGTCGGCGCCGTGACAGTCCCAGGTGGCGCTGTTGCAAGCCCTCTCTACTTTTCGAATCTCTGTTTCTGTTCAGCTTTATTTTGCAGGAGCACTGTGGCGACGACAGCTGCCGCAGCTGCGCGTGAGTCAGACCCGCCTTGTTCGCTTCCTTTCCCCAGTTGATCAGATTCCACATAATCACCATTTATCGATTCCGCGACTTCTCCGTAAAGATCCCGGGTACAACGAGGCGCGCAGTTGTCTGCAGCGCTTTGTTGTGTTAGTGCTATTACCGCGTCCGCGTCTTCCTCTTTTGTCAACGATCGCGTCTCTCTCAACATGGGTAGAAGCAACTGCATAGGCGCCTGTTTTGTTTGTTCTATTACTTCCACTGATTCTTCTGGCTTTCTTCCTTCTGAAGGTTCTCCTTCGCAACTTGTACGGCATACGTAGCTGCTGTTGCTGCTCCTCCTGCCCTTGTTTCTCCTATAATCGCCGTCTGCAGAGGTACCCGGTAGTGCCGCTGCTCCATCTGTCGCACAAGAACACTGACCCACACTATGGTTCTCGCAGGCTGCGGTGTCATCTACTTTGTTTTCCTCTTCAACAGCAGCTGTCGCAACGCCTTCACCAATCTCCGCGTTACTACTTCCACGACCGCCGCTGTTCACAGCACTGCCATTCTTGCCCCTCCTGCCGCAGCTAGAGCCGCTCCCGACCCTGTTGCTGCTAGTGGTAACCGCCGTCGACCTGCACGCGCGCCCCACACTGCTGCTACTGCTCCTTTGTGCGGAGCTGCTACCGCCTCGGCTGCCGCTGCCTGTATAGTCTTCGGCATTGCCGGCATTGTCCCCCGAGCTGCTGCTGCCGCTACTACTACTCGCGCAGCTGTTGTTGCTCGTGACTCCGCTGCCACTGTTACCGGCGTTCCAGCCGGCTTCCCCTCCGGCGCTGCTGCTGCCGCATCCTCCGCCACTGCAGCTGCTGCCGCTGGTGTTGCCGGTAGTCTGTGAAGGCGCGCCGTCCAGGTAGTACTGAGCAGGAGGAGGCCAACGGAAGTCAGGATTAGGAATGAATTCATCCCCCGCGAAGACAAAGGATATCAAGTGGGAGCGCAGCCACCGTCGTGCGACGTGCTGCTGCTTTGCTTTTGGAATGAAGTCGCTGTAGCGGTCGTTTGTCACAATGCAGCCGTCGTGCGTCATGGCATACTGCAGCAGGACGGCACAACACCAGGAGGCGCCGGCCACACGTAAGCACACTTACGGTCACTGACACGCCAAATAGACCCTTCGGAACGCCACAAGAAGACGGAGAGCCCCAGTTTCCCCTAGTCGTCAACTGTCAGCGCGCACACGCTACAATCGGGCATAAGAGGCGGCCACAAGTACTCTCCCTCACCCAACGCTCAGCTACGAGCAGTGTGGCGAAGCGCAGCTGCAACAACAAACATCGCCTGCATTTATCTGTACCTCCACGTCGAGGATCTAAACGTATCGAGTCCCGTCCTTTAATTTTGCTCCGTCCCCCCGTGGTCCGTTAGTTGTGGTTACCGCACTCAGCCCCGCATCCCCCCAGATATCACCAGACGTGAGAGTTCACCACAACACCACCACCACCAGCAGTGGGCGGGGGACACACTCAAAATAAGTTGTTGCACGTGTTCAAGTCCACCAGTACAACATGTAACTTTCATGCGCGGGTCCATACCTCCGACCACCACGTGGCACTTGGCAGCCCAGCCTCACCAATCACACGAGACCTAGACGTTAGGCAGATTGACCTCCACATACAGAGCATCTCGCATTTCCTTTCCAGATGAACAGAAATCCCGTTTCTCTACAGCCGTGTAGTCGCATCTCCCCACATCTACCCACATGTAGGTGTACACGAGCCTGTCCCACCCAGTACCTCAACAGTTCAAACGCGTCTGTCTGTGCCTGATTCAAATACCTCGTCACCCCATCCACTGAAGCCCTTGTTTGTTATTCACGTTTACTGGACAGCAACCCCCGAACAGGAAGAACCGGGATGCGTCCACGTGAACCGTCAACATCCGCGCGCCCAGTACTGTCAACACAAAGTAAAATACCTCCTTGTCCTTAACAGCCGCACGGCTGCCGTGGCCCCCGCACCACTACGCCGTCGCAAAGACATGCACCCGTTGCATGCACACACGGACACACACACGCAAACGGAAACATCTACGTCCACATTCGCTGCGAAGCAGCTGTAAACCACATGCTGCAGGCGCGTCGGGGCGCGCCCACAAGCGTGTCTACACCAAGTACATGGCGGCGCGTCTCGCAAAATCCTCTCGACCACACGTGCACGGTGCCTGCAGCTTCGCACAGACACGCGTACAAGTCCCCCTGTACAGACTCGCGTGTACTCTTCACCTGCTCCACCAGACATCTGCACGCCCCGCCGCGGACGTCTGTGAGCACCTGTACTTACACGTGGCGGCCTACAAAAGCTCGCTTCTTGTCTCTGGGCGTGTCTATGTGCGTATGTGTGTGCCTGTGCATTTATGCGTGTCTAAGCACGTGTACGTGTACACGTGTGTGTGTGTGTGTGTGTTCCCGCGCCCTCCTTTTGCGCCCCACGATGTATCTTTCTCTATGAAGACAGTTCCCCGCTTTGCAGCCCTTCACACACACAAACGTGTATCGCTTCAGACCTGCTGGCACCTGTGCCTGCTAATACACACACTGCAAATCCCGCTGCCGTTCAGCGCGAAGGTGACCCATTTCAACATTACCTGTCTCCCACGCCTCCTGTCTCGGCCCAAACACCCTCTCCCCTGCGCAGGCCACTCCCCGTGCCTGGTCTCTCTATGGGGCGAACACTGCCTTTCGGCTCGAGGACCAAGTGAAGGAAGGTTGTGGGAACAGTCGCAGCCAGACGTCTTCCTGCACACGTCCTGACACAGCCTTTTCCCAAACTCGCACACTCACCCACCTCCATCTGCATGCGAGCTGGCTGTTTCTTACCATTATCGCGTATGAGTCGTCGTAATCTTGGGCGGGGGTATTAATAACGATGCCGCGTCGCATGAGATCTCGCAGTTCAAAAACCGAATCGGGCATGCGAGAAACGCGCTGCTCTTTCGGCGCGAAGGTCATCTGTGCCATCCGCTTCGCTGCTCCGACTTCCTTGTAATTAAGGAGGTAGTCAGGCAGAAACACTTTCACGGTATACCCTCGGCGTAAGTAATACTCCGCCGCGTGTCGAACGCCTCTGCTGCTGAACTGCTTCTCTAGTCCCCCTGTGCGGGCTTCGCCATGTCGCATAGCTACGTTGCTGCCGTCTACTACCACCAATCTTCCTACTCCTTCGTTTTCGTCCACGCACGCGTCTGCTTCGTCCTGTCCTGCAGCTCCCCGCTGCAGCGCCTCCGCCACATCCACCAAATCTCGCAGGTTCGCCTGCTGGTACTGCGGGGCTGTTCCTCCGCGTCCACCGCCTCCTGCTGCTGCACAGGCAACGTTCGAGACCTGGCCCTGCACGGCAGCCCGACCTTCCGCGGCCGCCCCTACCGTCATCGCAGCGGCAGAAGCAGCAGCAGGAAACACCCGACCTCCGCCACCGCCTGTGGCTGCTGCAGTGTTGCGACCCGCATCCCACGCTGTAAGCGCAGCAGGCTGAGGTGCTGCACCGGCGAGTGGGTGTTTAAAACGATCCCTCTCTTCGCGCCGCTTCGTTCGACCACACTCCCAGGCACCTGCTTCCTCCACACTTTCATCGACTTCCTGCCAATCTATCTCCGTGCCGTAGCCACCGGCAGTGGCAACACCGGCTAAAGCAGCAGCGGCCCCACCGCGTGTCTCTTTCTTCTTCTTCCCTCCTCCAGCTGTCTTTCTCTTCGCGGCTCCCCCGAGAGCACCCTGTCGGTGCTGCTGCTGGTGCTGCTGCCGACGGACTCGAAGTCTATCCATTTCAGCAGTAGCAATACCAGCAGCAACGGCGACAGGACCCGGGTCTTCTTCCCAGTCTGCTGCTTCGCCCTCACTAGCTCCCCCGCATCTGATGTCGTGCACCACCACCACGCTTGTTCTTTTGCTAGTGCAGCTGCTGCTGCGAGGCCGTCCCGTCGCCTGCCGCCTGCCCCGCAGCTCCCGCTCTGCTGCCACACTGCCCCGTTTCTTTACTACCACTCGCACGCCTCTGCTTCCTGCGCTGCCGTTTCTTCTTGTGGCGCCACTTGCCAGCAGCCGCTGGGGCCTATGCCCAGTGTGGACTACTACGCGCCCTGCTGTTACCTCCTGTTGCTGCTGCTGCACCTCTCCCGCATCTGCTGCTGCTGCTCCTCCTCCTTGCTGCACATGCACCTGTGGGAGACGCTTCCGCTGCTGCCCTCTCCACTCCTGGTGCCCTCCTGTCTTCCCTCCTTTCGCGTGCAGCTTCTCCAGGATGTCCCGTCGCTGTAGCAAGACCTGCTGCCAGTTCAGTCGCAGCACTCCACCACGTAGCCGGCCGCTCGGCTCGGGCTTCACGAACGACGCCGCTGCGGCAGCGGGGACGCCTTGCTCTTCCTCTTCACCGTCCACGGCCTCGTCGTCGTGTTCCTGTTCTTCTACCACCTCCTCCTCCTCTTCGTCACCTTGCTTTTCCTCCTCCCCTTTCTGCTCCGGCTGCTCCACGTTGCTCTGTTCTTCTTCCTCCTGTTGCCTTCGGTGCCCAGGCTCCTCCTGCTTCCACCGGTCTTCTGCTAGCCGGTGCCGCCGCCCGTATTTCAACTGACCGATCTGCGCAAGCAGAGCAGCTGTCGTAGAGCTTCGACCGGCTGTCTGCTCCACTATTCGAGAAGTGAAGGACGACGCTTCTGCAGCAGCAGCCGCAGGGTCTGTTACCTCATGCACGTGCGTCGGTGATTGCTGCTGTCCCTGCAGGAGCTCCGGCTGCTGCTGCGGCTCTGACCACCTTCCACGTTCCTGTCGATCAGGCTCCTCACACTGGTTCTCGTGCTCTTCTTGCTGCTGGACCGGCTGCGGCCGCTGCACCTCGTTCTGCAGCTGCTCAGCCGCTTGCTGCGACACAGACTGCTGCCGCTGCTTCTGCTGCTGCTGATCCTGCTGCCGTTGATCCTGCTGCTGCAGATACTGCTGCTGCAGCAAGAGCACTTGCTGTTCCAGTTGTCGCGTCTCGTCAAGTCGTTCGGCGAGTGCATATAAACGAGCACAACGAACTTCAAAGACAGAGAACCCTCGCATTCTCTGCGATCTACACACTACAGGCGGCATCTCCTCTCCGTCAAATTCGGCATTGGAGCTGCAACCCTCCGCCGTTGCACCAGCACATGCAGAAGCAGCACAGGAAGCAGCACCCGCAGGTCGAGCGGCAAAGACAGCTCCATTAGCAGCGGCAGTCACTGACCCAGCAAATTCCGCGGCTCCGCTCGACTGGCGGGCGGAGGACGTCGTTTCTGACGCGCAGCATGGCACAGCTTCCTGCTGCTGCTGCTGCGCGGTTTGCTGCGGCTGCTGGTGTTCCACGTGAGGAGCGCCTGCGCGGTGTGAGAGCTGCAGCAAGCTCTCGACTCCTTTCCACTCCGCAGCAGCACCTGCAGCAAATGCACCTACGCTTCTCTTCCACTGCGGATCCGCTGCTGCAGCTCTTCCTGCTGCTTCTGCTACTGTGCGAGTCCACGGTGCCGACTTCCTGTCGGGGTAGTACGGCGCCTCTGGGGGAAACGTCAGCGGCAGATCCACCAGGCCGTCGAGCAGCGAGTCTTCGGGTAGGGGCTGCTCCAGCAGCCGACGCAGCAGCTGCTGCTGGCGCTTCTTCGCCTGCCTCTGTTGGTGCTGCTGCACAGGATATTGCGGCAGCAACAGCGTGCACGCCAGAAGCGCCAAGTGTTGTCGCAGGGATGACATCGCTCCGATCTCAGTTGAGAAAAAAATGTCTGCGACACCAGTGGCAAAAAAGCACCAGCACCTTCAAACGAAACACGAGGTGTACCTACACCACACCGCCGAAGGACGAGGAAGACAAACACGTACGGCGCCTGGACGGGGCCTGCGTGCATGCCACTTTGGCAGAATGGAGGGGTTTGTACGTACATCGCAGGGTTCACACTGGTACACTAGTCCGCAGGCAGAAACGGTTTCTCTCGGTAAGCAGCCGGAGCCACCCAAGAAGCAACGGCGCCGCATGGGCACTCACCTCACAGCTACAAATCAGGGGCAGACACGCAGCAGCAATAGAAGCAACGCAGCAGCAGCGACGAAGAGCAGAGGAGAAAGGAAGCGGCTTTTGAAAAACGGGCTTGCATGCCATTCCTGCAATCTTGAACAAGCCGTAGGAGTAGATCTGTGGTGGAACATGCCCTTTTTGAAAAAGCCCGGATCTTCCACGCATGCCAGTACGTGCGGGAGGACCACACATAGCAGCTCTACGCCTACCATTCATTCTGGGGGCCTTCGTAGTGCAGCAGCTCGACGCAAGAGACAACTGCAAGGTCCCTGCGCCCGAGTCGGCAGCGCCACAGCGGCTTCAACGTCAGGCAGGCACTCACAGCAGCAAAGTAATGTGCACTGAAGCCACGCTTTCAACAGCAACAGCACCGCCTATATATAGATAAAGAGACAAGAGACAGGGAAACACACAGATATACAGATACTTACATATATATATAAGCTGATAGATTAATGAGAAAGTATATATTCATATACACATACATATATTATACATATACAGGTGTGGATCCGAGCCGCAACTCGATGTGAGCTGAGCACGTCGCATCGGCCACTGCCGCACGTCTAGACGACGCACCAGGAGGTGGTAATGCCAGACATGCTCGGCAGCGGGAGCAGTAAGATCCTCGACAACACTGCCCCGCCCGCTCACGGCGACGAGCAGCACCTGCCGCAGCGTCTAGGCAGCAGTCGCTAGCCGCTGCTCTGTCGCAGACAGCAACCGACCAGTGCTCACGCAGAAATACAGCAGCTAGAGCAACCCCACATCCAATGCCGCCAACGGAGACAGATAAAAGGCATCATCCACTGCTAGTAGGCAAGACAGTTCGACGGCGCACGGAACACGGCGCTCGCACACAGCCCGCTGATGCAGAGGTACCCGCAGAGCGCCTTACGAGCAGCAGCAGCAGCAGTTGTTCGACTGCAGCGGCGACACTTGCGCAGCTGCTGCAGGATAGCAGTTCAGCAGCACGGGGCAGCGGGGAAGTGGCAGCAGCACTCGCAGTTTTTCAACAGCAGCGCCATTCTCTGACTGACGGCTCTCTCCAGCAGCCGTGGTTCGGCACTAGCAGCGTAACGGTCGTGGAGCCCGGTCCAAGCTCGCAGCAGCAGCCCAGCTTTCTTCAACATTAGCAGCCGTGCGCCGCAGCAGGAGCAGCAGCAGCAGCCGGTTCGTATAGACACGGACCGCAACGCTCCCCGCTGCGGGACACGTACGAGCGCAACTGGCGAGGAACGCGAGCACGGCTTGGACTGTTCTTCCTGCTAAGACAGCAGCAGACCCGCCAGCGTGCTCTGTCTGCGGGGTACCTCTACGCGCGTGGCACACGTGCAAATTCTTCACTGTCGCACTGGAGCACACGAGTCTCTGTATATCCACGAGGTCGAAGACGAAGGATACGAAGAGAAGCTTGACGCGGGCGTGCACGCACGGCTAAGCTCGCCTTACCGACGTGAGTTCTCAGTAACACCAGGTACGGCGTAATGGCCCCCAGGAGAGCCGAGAGTGCGGCGGCAACTACTTTGAATTGCTCCTCCTGGGGCCGCGTCGGCGGTCGCAGCCTGGCAGCAACAGCGTCATCAGTTAGTGGCGCAGAGAAAAACAGTTTCAGCGGCAAGACAGGCGTACAGCCCGCCACGGCGCGCCGCAGCAGCCTCGCGAGAAAAACGCCGCGACCCAGCGAAAGGGTCGCGATGTGACAGCTGAGCTCGGTCGACAGCAGCAACTCCAGTCTCGCCCGACGGTGAGCGCCAAGGCCACCAGTTTCTTCCTCTTTTTGCTTCTGCTGCCGCTCATCTGCAGACGGGGTCCACGTGCCGTCACCGTCCTCTGGCCCTTCCTCTGCCGTGTCGAACAGAAACCCACAAGGGCGCCCCTGCTGCAGCAGCTGCTGGCGCTGCTGGAGTTGCTGCTGCTGTTGGTGCGTGGAGCTGGCGAACAGGTGCTGTTGCTCCTGCAGTCTCGGCCGCTGTTGCTCGACATGCAGGCGTATCACGTCCTGCCCGAGGTGGGGAACAAGGTGCCGTATTGAACGCGGCACTTCTCTGTACACGTCGAGTGTCCTGTCTTCTGCGTCTCCTGACGCCTGCGTGTGTTTGTTGCTGCTAGCGCAAGCTCCTCCCTCCCCGGCGGCAGCAGAGTTCCCTTCCTCCAGTTGCTTCTCCCGTTCCTGCTGTCTGCCTGCCCGGCCGCCTTTGTAATGTCTCCGGACGTGCTCCTGCAGTCGCTGCGGCTTCCCCGTCGCCTGGTACGCGAAGACGACCGTCAGCAGCAGCGACAGCAGCAGCACCGCCTGCTTCTGGTACAGCACCTTCCTCAAGCACTGCTGTCGCTGCAGCACCGCGTGTTGCTGCTGCTGTTGCTCCTGCGTTCTGTTTAAACAGGCAGTCAGGACGGACACCGGGAGCCAGCCGACCAGCACCTCTTGCAGCACGTGGATCGAGGCCATGGCTACTGCTTCAGCGCTCGTGTACTCTGCTGCTGCGGCACTGCCTTCTGCTGCGTCTTGAACTTGAAAAAGGTGCAGCAAGACCGTCCACAAGTGCCGCACAAACTGCAGCAAAGATTTCCCGTCACTGCCGCAGCACAGCAGCTCGTTTTCCACGTTGTCGCTCTCCAGCCGCTGTCCCCCTTGCAGGTCTCTTCCTGTAAACTCTTCTCCCCTACCACGACGCGTTGCTGCGTCTCCAAACTGTTTTTGCCGCTGCTGACGTCTACCCTGTCCTTCTGGCCACACCTCTCCCTCTTCGTAGTTTTTCAGCATTTGTCGCACTGACTCTCCTCCGTTAGGCATCGCAAACGCACTGCAGTAACAAAGA
Source organism: Sarcocystis neurona (assembly GCA_000727475.1). Classification (NCBI taxonomy): domain Eukaryota; phylum Apicomplexa; class Conoidasida; order Eucoccidiorida; family Sarcocystidae; genus Sarcocystis; species Sarcocystis neurona. Next base: position 1,956,068 of record KL647298.1, read on the forward strand.
GAAAAGGAAAACCAGCGCCGGCACACGACGCATTCGCCCTGTCGTCGGTTCTAAAGCAGCAGCCACACAGTCCTACAACACGCAGGAGCAGCTTTCTCGTTCGCAGTCTTCGACGCCCCGCACCCCGTGCACCTTGCACCCAGCAGCAGCATCTGTAGCCCAGCAGTAAGCTGTCTACACACCAGAAAGACGGCAGCAGCTTCAGGGCCCTCAGGGCCAACACTCCAACCTCTGGCAGCGGCAACAGCACCGGGGACTTCACAGCAGCACCCGCAGCAACACCACACGCGCGTCCGCACGCCAGTACCCCACACAAAGTAGCGCAGCATTTTCATTTTTCCCTCGCATCACAGCTTTGACAGCAGCTTCTTCTGCAGTTCCGCCCTGCGCAGCACCAGCAGCAGCATTCCTCCGAACGGCAAGCAGCGACGAGAACGGGAGCCACGCAGCAGCACCTTCAGACGGTCACCGCTTGAATCAGAAGAAGCACCTACAGGGACATTGTCCAGTTTACCTGCCAGCACTGACATACGAAAAGCGCCGGCGGCTCTCCAACATAAAAAAGCACCCGCGCGCCCCCACGAGACGATAAAAACAGAGCAGCAGCAGCAGTAGTCAAATGCGTCTCGACTTACCACACTTCCGCGCGCAGGCACAAAAACACCGAGGCCAGTCCGTACACGGCAATAGGAACACAGCAGCACGTGGGCTGCAACATGACTGTCTCCTGCAGACTGCCCGCCTGCTGCTGTCGCTCGCCCTGACGCTGCTGCTGCTGCAGTTGCTGCTGCTGCTGCTGCCGGCGCATCGACTCGAGGCGCCCATGTTCGTGCAGTGCCCTGGTGCGGGCACGTACACAGACGCGACTCATCTGGTTGAAAACCAGGCCGTCGTGAGGGAAACATCGGACCGCGCACCAGTACTGGTCTGCGGCCTCCCTTAAAGCAGCAGGAATGTTTACCCAACCTTTTCTCAGCAGCAGCAATTTTGCGAGCGTGCCGTTGCTGCGGCCGCCACACGGCAGCAGCACCTCCCGCCGTTCTACCGCCCCTTCCGGCTCCTCGACGACACCTCTTCGCATCTCTGCACACGCCTCTGCTGAGTGTGTGCTGGCGACTGCCACCACGTCATCCCCGTCTGTCTCACTGGCTGCAGCAGCAGTTGTTCCCTCAGCTGCTGCGCGGGTTCTCGCTCTGGTTGCCGCTCCGGCGTCGCAGGCGTCCTCTCCTCCGGAGCGCGGCAACACACCTGCTCCTGCTGCTGCCCGTCCAGAGAGTTCCCCTGCTCCGGCGGCTGCCGCCTGCGCACTGGTGTCTCCTGCCGCGGCGTCTGCTGCTGCGTCGAGTCCCCGGCCTGTTGCTGCTGCTGCTGGGTCCGAGCCTGCAGCTCCATCAGGCGCGTCACCGCTGCTCACTTCATCGTCACTGGAAAAAAAGGCCTCTGCCTCCCGACACGGTCGCCCAGCCACAAGCGACGCCAGCGGCAAGACCATCCCTTTCGGGCTGCTGCTACTGCTGCCCTGCGGGGGGATGGCCGCTGCGTCAATCGGTTCCAGCTGCTCCCTGAAACAGCAGCAGCAGCAGCATCACCAGCAGTCGCATCAGCAGTGGGACCCACCACCAGCAATCTCAACCACACACACCACTGTGCATGAGGCATAACCTTGCGAGGAGAGAACTTGAAGTTATTGAAGATGAGAAACTTCTGAACTACCTCACGAATTTCTTTCAAGTTCCAGGTGTACGTACAGCCCATTTTGGACTTTTGGGGCATACACACAGATGCACTAAGAAGCATACAAATGGAAGAAAACGCGGTGAAGAACATGAGGCTCTCCTCGTGCGACATGCGGTGGCGACTACACGGTACTTGCAGCGGCCACCCGCGCTACGCCGTGAATATGACGGAGGAGTCTGCAGCAATACCCCCACACGCTGCCGCTTGTCAAAGGAGGAGATCTTCGCTGTGGCAATACGTAGCACTGCATGTGCTGCTCTGTCCGCATGACGCACGGCTGAACCAGCGCCGGGATGTCAGCGGACCCGTACTGAGCCAAAATGGAGTAAGAATTACGTACCTTGTAAAAAGTCACGCTATATACTCATACGTGTATAGAGCTATATATACACATAATATATATATATATCCAAGTGCATAGACCAGTGAACATATATATATATATATATATACGTACACACCCATCCATCTTCTACGTGTACAGGGCCATATACATATACACACACACACCCACTTGCACACACAAGCGTACATATATATATATATATATATGCTCGTACATATCTATCTAGATACATGTATGGATCCCTACATATACACATACATATACAAGTCCATGTGCGCGCCTCGCTGTCCACATCTCTACATACAGACACATGTAGCTCGCAAGTATACCTCTATTTTTGTATCTCTATACATATATGGATACCCACAGATGCGTGGTATATGCCACAATCAGCGTTGTCTTACCGATAGCGCAGTAAGTCGCCGAGGAGTGTGGCCACGGTGCTGCAAAGATGCGCGCTGCAGCGCGTCCGAAGTTGCACCTCCTCTGCGGTCTGTTGCTGGCGCCGCTGACGACGGTGTCTGCTGCCCTCTGCGGAGGACGCTTGTTCCGCTTCAGCGAGCCCGCTGGCAACACCAGCAGTAGGGCTGGCGGCACCAGCGGCCGAGCCAGCAGTCCTTCGCGGTGCAGCAGACCAGCCAGCCGCCACTGCAGCAGACGGCAGAGCAGCAGCATCCGCAGAAGATGAAAGGGGCCGCGCAGCAGTCGAGAGGCAGGTCACCGGAGCGTTCCGCAGGCGGGTGAAGAGCGACTGGTAGGCCAAGATGCAGTCCCCCAGCAAGGACAGCAGTTCCGCCTCAATTTCAACGGTCTGTATGTTGTAGCTTTCTGCTTCGTTGCGCAAGAGCGTGAGCTGGTGCTGCTGCAGCAGCTGGGGCGGACCCGAGAACTGGGGAAGCGGAAGGGCTGCGCCCAGCAGACGCAGCTTCTCGTTAACACGACGCACGTTGTATCGGGACTCAGCCAGCTGTCCTTGCAGATTTTTAATCGCCTTGTGGTGTTCCCGCCACAGCAGCGCCAGCAGCAGACGGGCCCGCAGGCTACCGGCCTTCGCAGCCACGTTCGCTGCTGCCGCTTCAAAATCGACTTCTGCTGCCATATGCAACGCCGCTGCAGCGTCCTCGCTATCTCCCTGTGCGGCTTGCTCACTCCCGCGTCGCTGTGCCCCACACACACGCGTCGCGCGCCGGTGGTGCTGCTCTTCCTGCTTTTCGTCTGCCTCGTCTTCAGCCCGAGCCGCAGCGGTGCTGTCTGCCTCTGCCCGGCGCAGAGGCGGGTCGCAGTCATCCGGCGTGGGGCGGAGATGCGGCTGCTGGCTGCTGAAAAGGCTGTACAGACGCTGCGCCTGCTCCAGACGGATGTGCTGCTGCTGCTGCGTCGGGACGACATTCGGCCGTCCCTGCAGCTGCTGCGCTACCATCTGCTCGAACGCGACCCTCTCCTGCTGCGCGTCGGCCTCTAAGCGATCGGCCCGCATCCCCGTGACAGCTGCCATGCCGCCGCCTCGGTTCTGCTCTCTTCGACTTTTGCTCCAGCGACGCTGCTGCTCCTCCTGCAGCTGCAGTTGCAGAGGCTCCTCCACGTGCACCACCCCGCCCTCCCCACCTGCGTAGTCGTCGTCCGCTTCCGACATTCCCTGATCCTGCTGTCTTCGCCGTTGCTCCTCCTCCCGCTCTTGCTGCAGCTGACGCCGCCCACGAGGCACAAACAACCGCAGCTCCACACGCCGCTGACGACCTTCCACCTCCTGCTGCTGCTTACGCCCCCACTGCTGCGTCTCCTGCTGCTGCTGCTGCCATAGACGCTCCTGCTGCCCCTGCTGCTGTTGCTGCCACAGACGCTCCTGCTGCCCCTGCTCCTGCAGCTGCCACAGACGCTCCCCGCCATGCTGCTGGTGCTGCCACAGAGGCTGCTGGTGCTGCAGCGACGGCGGCGCCTGGTGCCACGGCCGTTCTGCAGTTGACGGCCACTGCTGGGGAGCGCAGACCCGCTGCTGCACCGGGTCTCGCTCGACGACGCCTTGGTGCGGCAGCGGCTTCTGCTGCAGCTCCTGCAACCGGCGAGCCACTTCCTGCTGCTGATAAATAAGTGTCTCTCGCAACACTTCATTCCTCGCCTGCACTCCTCCAATATCTCTCGATGCTGCTGCTGCTGCACCTTCTGCCAAGGCAGACCGCCACGGCGTCTGCTGCTGTTCCTCCTCCTCCTCCATTACCTGCTACCTCCGCTGCTCTCCCTGCTGCTGCTGGCCCTGTACCGCGCTTCGGCTACACTGCAGCAGCTGCTGTTCATCTGCTCCCACGCTGGCCCTACGCGCTGCCCGCAGCGTGGCCCTTGCGCCTTCCTTTCCGACCCTCTGCTTCTGCTGCTGCTCCTCGTCGTCGAGGACTGGAGACGCTGCAGATCGTCACGCGCTGCTGCTGCTCTCGTAGCACTCGCAGGTCGCCCACCTCACGGTGAGGACCGTCGCCTTGCGGTCGTCGAGTGGTCCTTGCCAGCAGCAGTTCCTGCCCCCCCTGCTCTACAGGTAGTTCTTCTTCTGAACTTCGTCTTCCCCCCACTGCGTCTGTGGTCATCGCTGCTTCCTCTCTTGCTGCTGCTGGAGTTGCACCACGCACCCGTCTGCGATGGCGACTACCCCGTGCTTCACAATGTCGCTGCTGCTGGCACGTCGTCTACAAATTTGGCACTGCTCAGGGCGGCGTCTTCTCCTGCAGCAGAGCCAGCAACTTACGCATGGCCACGAGCTCGAGACCACGACGCCAGGGTTGCTAGGACGGGGGAAACGGCGAGGATGGCATCCGCTGCTTGTCTAGATGGAGTACCTGGACACAGCAGGCACTGCTGTTACTGAAGCGCGGCCGCTCCTCCGCACACTGGCGCTGCTGCATGTGCTGCAGCCACCGCTGAGAGAAATATCACAAGTACGATGCTCTTCCGTTACACCGCTGCAGGGCGAGCCTGTCCCTGCTGCGCAAGCAACAGAGCCGTCTGTTGTTGTTGTGTTGTTACAACGCTGCTTCACGTGACCTGCTGCAGTTTGTCCTGCCCCTCCTCGCTTCCTATTTGCGTAGGAGCTTCCGCATCCCTCGTGGCTGCAGCTGCTTCCTGCAGTGGCTGCAACACTGTCTGCTGCTGAGGCGGCGACTCTGCCGCTAGCTGCTCTTGTGGTTACTGCAGGCCTGCTTGATAGAAGGGGCGTCTCTGCCCCGAGCTGTCGGATGCTACGGGAACTTGCAAAATTCACTGCGTCAGTTAAATTGACTGCTGCTGGTGCTGATCTGCCTCGTGCTGCCCTTTACTGGCCGACCGCAGCGACTCCACCGCGGCAGTGCTGCTGCGGTCGAACCACAGGCATTCACTTGCCGCCGCGTTTATTGCTGGCCGATCCTCTGCTGCGCTGGCAAACGGAGGCCAGGCAGACATATGAACCGCTCACAGCAGGAAAATTCCTTCCAAGCACGGCGTCCGTCGACTTTTTGGAAGGGCGCCAGGTGGAAAATCCCCGCTGCTGCTGCTGCTGTCGTTGCTCTGCGCATCGCTTCGCTTACGTTTCTGTCTTATGACCGCAGGTGTTCCATCACAGTGCCTCGTACGCAGAGGCAGACCACGTTGACTTCTGCTGCTGTTGAGAACGGGAAGATATGCTGCGCAGGGGGGCTGCAGCTCAGCTAACTTGCTGTTCCTGTGGTCCCGGCACACCGCTGATGCTGTTTTCTTATTCGGAGGAGACGGGAAGAAGTGTGTCTGCTGCAGCAGCCCTGGTCCGTCGCCCGAGACTGATATTGCTGGTGGTGGTGGCCGCTACTGCTGCAGACGCTCGCTCTACTGGCATCCCAACGGTGCCGCGGATTGCTGCTGCTAGTGTTGTTTCTTGTGCTGCCGAAGCCTTGATAGAAGCGCATGCTCTTTTGGGTCTGTTGGTGGGCGTGCTCCCGTGCAGCAGCATTGCTGCTTGAAGATAGACGCGTTCGTTTGGCGTGCAGCTGAGGTGCATGCAGTGCGTCTTTGTAGTACTTGCCACCAGCAGCACCACCGGCGTGTAGGACGAGAAAAAACGGCTGCGAGAGTGGGTGCGCGATGCGTCGAGCACCAGTCGCAGCAACGGCAGGGAAGACGCTGCTTTTCTTAGACTGCGCAGCAGCGAGGCGGGCAGGAGAGTACCCGAGGACAAAGAGAGGGCTACTTTTGGAAAAACGGCAAAAAGTCGTGACTGCCCCGAGACAAATTGACACACGAAGGTAAAGCAGGAGCAGCAGCAAGACCCTTCTTCTGAGAGAGAGCAAGAGCCTGGAGGTAATCGAAAATCATCTGTATTAGTGTACGGGCCTTGCGTGCTAGGCCTTTGCCCGCGACGGGCATGCTGCTGCTGCTGCCGCAGCGCCTCTTGCTAGGCAGCAGCTGGTCAATCCAGCGCGAGCAGCGACCGTCGCCGCAGTAGCGGTGGGCGGCCGCTGTTCCTTTCACGAGGCAGCAGCACCACTGGCCGCCACGCAAGGGTAGCAGCGGCAGGCGTGGCCAGCACTGATGATTGACCTGGCAGCTTCCCAGCAACACTGAGACAAACAAGCGCAGCGCCTCACGCATACCAGTAAGACTTTTGGTGGCTGCAGCACAGCGGCAGCTGGCTGAAGACCAGCAGCCGCAGCGGAAGGCCGGCAGCAGCGCCACAAACCAGTACGCAGCTCCAACAACCAGCACGGGCAGCGGAGAGCAGCCATTATCTACCCGGGGCATCATCAGTACGCACCATAGCAGAACACCAGGGAGGGACAGAAGAGCAGCTCTGTGTTGCCGCAGTTCACGCCATCTGGCAGGCACCACTGCATCACCCCCTTGGGCGGCAGCAGCAACAGCAGCAGCGGCAACAGCTATACCGGCCAAGAGTCAGTCAAGAGTCGCGCACACGCAGCAGCAGATCGGTAGCTGCATTAGGAGCTGCCGGCCCCCCCTAAAGGAGGGAAAGAAATGGCGCAGCTGCGCCAGCCTACAGTTCGGCATCTCCGTGTTCATCCTTCTAGCAGCAAGCAGCTTCTTCGCCTCGTTTTGCGTCGTCTTCTGGCGCAGGCGTCTACTACGCGTACGCTCCTTGCACCGCTGCCTCGCAGCAGCTGTGCGTCCCTGCTGTGCCTGTTCTGCTGTGACGACACCACGCTGTTGTCTGCTCGACTCTCAAGCCCCCCTCTTCAAACCGCAGATGCGCGGCTGCTGATCTTGTTGCACACCGCTGGTGCTGGCGCTCCTGCCGTTGCTACGCGTTGCGCTGCCGTTGCTGCTGCTGTTACGCTGCTGGTGCTGCTGCTGCTGCTCGTGGGACTCCAGTTGCTGTTGCGGCTCGCTTTCCCCATCCTGCGCTGCCAGCCTCTTTTCTGTTGTTCGTGCTGCTGCCGCGGCAGCACTACTCTTCAGCGGTGCGGCGACAGCGCCCGCAGTGCCACTTCGCCCCTGCCGGCGCACTCCGCGCGCCTTTGATGCCAGTCGGCTGGCGCTGCTACTGTATTATCTGCGAGCGCAGCAACTCTTCCTAGTACACCTGTGGCCGCACAGGGACCTGCCGGTAGCTGCTGCGCTGTTGTGCTCGGGTTCTTTTCCATGGCAGGGCCAGCCACGCCAAGACGCTGGCGTGTGCCGCTGCGCTCGTTTGCCTACGTCACTCGCCGCTGCTACGTCAGGCGTGCTGGTGCTGGCCGCGCTGCTGCTCCGTCCCACCGCGTGACAGGAACACCTGGGCCGTTGCACGACTTCCTTCCGAAGCAGCTCAGCAGAAGCCCTACGCCCCTCCCCTGCCCCAGTACGAGCAACGATAGGTGTATATGGTACCCTGCAGAGGAGCGGGCCCGACACACATTGCTGATAACTTGGCGAAGCACCGAAAGCGGCGGGACTGACAAGCGGGGTTTCGACTTTCCGGCGGTACATCCGTATCGTCTTCTTTTGCTGGTGCCGCCGCGGGTGCTTTGCTGCCGCCGTGGCGGCCGGTGCGACGGGCCGGCCGAACGTGCGGTGATGTGCACTGCGCAACAACGCAACGGGAGCCACGAGGGGGAGGTCGTCGGCGGCTCCGTCGGTCTGCAAGTCAACCCCACTCTCCCCCAACCGGTTTTTTGAGGAACAGGAGGACTCCGCCACTTCCTCTTCCCTGTCTGGCGCCGGCTAGCCTCGGGAAGGTGGCCACTAGCCCGTCGCTGCGCGCTTCGTCGTGTGTATGCGTGTCTCGTCTGCGCGCAAGGTGTGTGTGGCTCCGTCGACAGTTTCTACTGCCAGATATGAAGGTACCTTTTTTTGGTGTGTTGCCTCGCTTTATCCATTTTATGCTGAACAAGGAGACAACTGCAAAATTGTGTTGGTTTTCGGGTGTCCCCTCTGAAAAGTGGCGCGAGCGCGTCTACATAGTACGCTTCTGCGGTGAAGCATTTATTTATATACATATCAGTAGGCTTGGAGATAACTGTCACCGTATTTAAGTATGTGGCACTCATAAATGTGTAAGTCTGGGGACAGTCTGAAACTGTCGTTCTCGTGGCGCTTCACACCTTACGCGGGTTTCACGTATCTCTCCTCGTCACCTTCGTCACGCGACTACGAACACTGCCGCCTTGCCTGCATGCGATGGCTAAGCACTGCAGTAAAAGCGGCAAGAAAAACTGCACCAGTCCCCGTACTGACACCAGATGCAGCAGCAAGGAGCACAGCTGCAGCAGCCGCAGAACCAGCATCCTGACAGCAGCAGCAGCAGTGTCACTTGCGTCAATAGCTGGAGCGGCACAAGTGTAGCGTCCAAAAACTGCAACAACCGACCGGCAGCACCACCAGCTTCGCAACAGGAGGACAATTATCGGCAGCAGCAGCAACAGCAAGAGCCAGCACACCAGCAGCCGCGTCGACAAGTGCGTGACAGCTGGAGCAGCAGGACAAGCAGCCGCCGCCGTTGCCAGAAGGAGTGTGCGCGAGAGAAACGCAGCCCTGCTGCGGTGTTCAGGCTAACGGCGGTGTGTCTCATATCCACATCGCCGCAGCTTCTGTTTTTCTTCGTCTCCCTGATCTTCTTCTTCTCCTTCTGCTGCGTCTTTGTTGTCGTATTCTTCCTCGTCTGCCTCCTTCGATTCTTCTCTGCTGCCTTTTTCGCTGGCACGGCGCCGACGGCGGCTGCGGAGGTTCCGCTCTTCCCGGTCAGAAGTGGTGGCTTCTATTCGAGCTGCTTCGCTCGTGCTTCTGCGTCCAGTACGTAGGGCAGCTGTTGCTTGTGTATACGCCCGCACGCGCGTCCAGGGACTTATCCCGTTGCTGTCAACCGACCAGCGGGCGTTGTGCTGGCTGTGTGCGAGGAGCTGCTGTTGTGCACGTCGCTGATTTCTGCGGCTGCCGCTGTGTAAACACCCAGCGACACTGCCCTTCCTGCCTTGGGGCTGCTTCGGCTCCTCCGCTGCCGTGTCTGCCGCAGGATGACGCCTTCCCGGTCACGCTCGCTCGCGTCACTTCGCATCTGCGTGCTGCAGCTGCCTGCGCTGCTGCGCCGAGGTGCGGAGCCCCCTGCTGGCGCGGATCCTGCTGCCGTTGCGGCCTGGGTGCTTGAGAAAAAACAGCTGCAGATGCGACGGATAGAGGAGGCACTCTGTCGCACCCTAGAGTTGCTCAAAAAGCGCTCACCAGCAGAGGAAGCCGCTCCTCTGTCTCACACCTTCCACGACGACCTCGTGGACCACTCCGCTGCTGTCCCCTCTGCTGCTGTTCCTCGTCCCGACGGGTCTTCCGCCTTTGCCGCCGCTTCTCCTCAGCGCCGTGCCGGCGCTGCTCCGCCTCCCATTGCTGCTCACACTGCTGCTGCTGCTGCACGTTCCACTGGCTGTCTCAATGTCGGGGCCTGCCTGGAGCGGCTCCCAGCTGCATCAACTTCGGCAGCTGCAGCAACACCTTTTGATTTGCTAGTGTTGCCAGAGATGTGGAGTTCTCCCTACCACTCGAGTTGTTTTAGTAAATACGCAGAGGAACTGCCTGCATGCGTAGAGAGCACCGACGTCTGCCAAGGAGCATCGCCCCGCAGTCACCCCACGCCCGACGCCCAGCAGCTGGCGCAGCGCACGAATTGCAGCAGCAGCAGCACTCGTGCAGCTGACACAGCAACAGCTGACCAGCTGCACGAGCAGAGGACGTCGCCACGCAGCAGAACCCCTGCCAGCGAAGAATTTGACAGGACGCAGGACCCTTCTGCAGCAACAACGTCAGCGAGGGCGACTGACTGCATACAGAACGGAATAACTCTGGGCGCTGCTGCTGACGACAGGACAGATGCTGCTCAGGACAGCGCTGCTGCTGCAGGAGAGGATGCGAGAGAAACAGCGTCGCCGGCGTTTGCGTTCATGCAGGCACTCGCGAGGCGGTTGCGGGTATTTGTAGTCGGGGGCTCGTTGGTGGAGAAGCACCGACTGCAGCAGGAGCAGGAGGCGCAGGATCCGCAGCAGCAGCCTGCTGCAACCGGAGGCAAAGACAGCCCCGCGGGGTCAAAAAACACGGCGCACGGGTCGCGTCTGTACAACACGTGCTGCGTCTTCGACCGGGCGGGTCGCTTTATCTCCAAGTATCGCAAGTCTCACCTCTTCGACGTGAATATACTGAAGGAGGAAGACCCTGCGGGCCGCGGCCTGGTTTTTCAAGAAAGCGCCGTTCTCTCTGCAGGTGAGACTGAAGGCGACGTTGCCCCTCCGAGAGGTGGAGAGACACTCGGCTGTTTGTATGTGAAACACTTTTCCAAATTTTCGTGAGTGTGTCCACACAAAAAAACTATCTTCGGGGCGGTTGTCTGCATCGACCTCCGCGTGTAGATGGAAGTCTATTCACCTCGACGCTACGACTGCAGCGCACGCTCGTTGAACACACTCGGGCAACTGCACGTGCTCTGCAAAGGGATCGACTCAACACTGGGAAACCCGTGCAAAGATGGCGCAACGCTTTCCACTGGGCAAACGCCTTTTTCTCTTGGTTGCGACTTGTTCGACTCGCAAGTCGGCGGGCAGCGTGCTGCCCCTCCCCAGCTGCCGCGTCTCTGTCTCTGTCTCGGTATATCTCACTCAGACGCCGTCCAGGAGGATGTGTTCTCTGCACAGAAGGTGCTGCCTGAGTGTTGGTGCCGTGACTCGATGCAGGGCAGAAACTGCTTCTATGCTGGGAGGCTGCCCAGGAGGCGACCCCGGCGGTAGCAGCCTGTCCTGCGTGTAGACAGAAGTCGACGACAACTCCGGGCGCCACCTTCGCGCCTGTCGACGGGGCTGCTGCGGAAGCCGCCGCCGCGGCTCACTTCCTGCGCCTTTATCCCGTCTCTGTGACGACTTCGCTGCCGTCTCTGTACGGGCGCACACACTCGGACGAGTGTCGAGACGTAGACAGACGCAGGCACCCGTGCATCTACGGAAACACGCTGTAGCGAGTAGTAGACACAGGCTTGTCCACACACGTGTGCCGGCGTGGTGTACCAGACACCGTTTCGTGAAACCCAGAAGTCTCTGCGAGGCGTGGTAAGTGCGTGTTTGCTCCAAAATAGATACGTTGTACAGAAACCCGGGTGTATGGATTGTCGTTTCTGCATGTCAGTTGTGGAAGGCGGAAGGCCATGCTTGTTTTCGTGTAGGTGTACTCTCTCCCGCTTTTGCGTCAGCGGGAGGAGTCCTTACTTCGTCCTTCTCCTCGTGTGTGTCGGCAGCTGCTCGTATAAAGACTTCCTTTGCTGCTCCAGCCGCAGCGAGGCTCGCCTACGTCGAGCTGTCTTTCTTCCACTCCGGCCAGCACTGCTGTCTCTGCTGCCGCTTCTTTTCTCCTGCACCTGTGTGAAGTACTGACTCTGCATCTGTACACTCCTCGACGTGGACGTACGCACACGATCCTACCTACGCTGGATATCCATTAGCTGTGCCACCCGCCACGTATGTATAAAGGTGTGTGCTCCTACAGTTCTGTACACGTCGGTGAGCGCTGCCGCTTTCACTTTGTGGAGTCTGGGGGACTCCTGCGGCTTCACGGCTGCTGCGGCGCCTGCTGCTGCGCCGCAATTTCTCTGAAACAAATACGGACGCACCTTTGGACATAACTCCAGTCCCCTGGCGACTGAGTTTCGTCGTCTGTATCAGACGACGCCGGCGCGTGACACTCAGGAGTTACGTTTTCCCCGCCTCACAGCCGATGCTGCGAGCACGTGCGCAGGCACGCAGTGCGCCCTTCCGCGGGGACGTCCCTCCACAGCATCACGAATTTACACACTCTTTTGCACGTTACCGTTATCGAGTCCTCGGGCTTCGACTCCTCACACAGGTGTCTACGTAGGTAGAGCTGAAGTGGAATTCGTTCTAATCTGCAGATACCACGCACAACAAGCCTGCCTGTTTGTGAACGCGCGTGAACATATACGAGTCTACGCACGCATATATATATATGTAGGTGTATTTAGACATTTACATGTGTGTGTATGTATATTAATGTGTAGACGAGTGCAGACGCATGTATGTATACAAACACGTGTATGTATATACATACATCTATATATGTACATGAAGAAAAAGCGCCAGCCCAGGCTAAAGGCCCTCCTCCGTGTGCTTGCCCTCGCTTACTGGGGGTTCCCTCCCATGTGCTGCAGCAGCAGACGGCCTGCCCAGATGCCAGTCCGCACGTGAAGTGTTCTGCCCATGAACCGCTCCTTCGCGGGACTCCTCCCCAGCCGGCGGACGTTATTTGCTGCATACAAACCCTTGCGCCGGGCACACACGTTTACGTGTATGTGTTCGTGCGGCAGAGTTTCTGTCTCTGTGTGGGGGATACGTCTGTATATGGTGTGAGTGCGTGTCGTGATTGGTTTAACACAAACATATCTCGTATACCACCTCTTCGTTCCACCTGCTGCAGGAGAGGCTCTCGGCTCCTTCTCCCTGCCGCCCTTCGGTAACGTGGGCATCGGCATTTGCTACGACCTTCGATTTCCCGAGTACGCCCTGGCGCTTGCCCAGCAGCGACAGTGCACACTCCTCTGCTACCCCGGGGCCTTCAATCAAACCACAGGTGTGTTTTGTCTCTCTGCTTGCATGCACACCTCAGTGGTGGCCGCATATACACGGACATATGTGTGCACTTAGAAGTCTTGCCCAAGACTTGTGGGTCTGGGTTTCTCAGATGAAGGAGGTGGTGACGCCGCTCGCAGGTGCGAAGGGGCTGCTTTGATTGGCCCTGGGGGGTGCTGCTGTCGCGGCGGTATGTGTGGCTCTCACGCAGCCGCACCGAAAGAAGCAGGAGGGGGCGAGGATTGTTAACGCGACTGGAGAGGACGCTGTGTGCTGAGTCGTAAAAAATAATTGCGCGTGTGTGAAAGGTCATATTCTTCCTTTGTGAACATGCCACACACATACGCACGTATGTGCCTATCCAAGTTGACACGAAGAAGAAAACCGTGGAGGAGATTCGGGATTCGGCGTCCTTTTGGTGCAGCTCACCCAAGCCATTGTGGACTCATGCCTGCGTGTTTCTGTTTTGATGTATTCGTTTGGGAATTCTTGATGCTTTTGTTTTTGTGTTTGGTTGGGAATTCGTGGTGTTTTCTGTTTTAATGTTTTCGTTTGGGAATTCGTAATGCATACAATGTGCCGCTGCAGGCCCTTCACACTGGTCCCTCCTGCTGCGCGGGCGAGCTCTCGATAACCAGGTGTACGTCGTAGGCTGTTCTCCCGCCTCGCCGGCGGCGACAGCGGCAGCAGCGACAGAAACAGCACCCGGAGCAGGAATTGCAGGGGCGACTGCTGCAGAAAGAGGGACAGTAGTGCCCTGCAGTGAGAGCAGGGTGACACCAGCAGGACAAAGCAGTCTCATCGGAGAATACCCATGCTACGGCCACAGTATGGTGGTAGGGCCTTGGGGCGACGTTGCAGCCCAGCTCAAAGGAGAACCTGGCGTTATTGTAGTAACTGCAACAGCGCAGCGTGTGCGCTTGGTCAGACAGCAGATTCCCATCTACAAGCAGAAGCGCTTCAACCAGCTGTACAGCCAGATATCCGAGGTGTCGCCTCCTCCTGCTGCCTAGCCGCAGGAAACTGCAGCGCCGAATTCGGGTGCGCGGCCCTGTACATTGGACCGACACCGGCGGCTCCCGATCCGGAAGGCGTGTGTACGCACAAATCTGTACGTAGAAGAAAGTGTACGTGCTAACACGTTTTTGTCATGAAAGGGAGCACACATGTATATGGCAACGGATCGTTACCTTACAGACATATGTATATATATATATATGTAGAGCTGTGCACTTTCAAGGCTCATATAGACGTCTCAGAGGTGCTTTTGCATGCGTGTGCTTGCAGAAGAGCAAAAGCAGCACCAGGACAGGCACACCGTGTGCCCCTTCCAATGTAGACATGTACGCAGAGACGTTAGTGTGTGCAAACCTGCTTTCTCTTTCGGCGGCACTTCGTTCCACAGAGTATTTGGCACCGATGGTGCATGCAACAGCAGCAGAAGTCAGACAATGACGACGTCGTCTTCACGCCCATTTAGAGATATGTATCTGCACGTGGTTGAATCCTATTGACCTGCACTTCTTTCTCGCTCTATATTTGTATGCTCACACAGGTATTGAAGACATACACTCGTGTGGCATGCGTGCAGTACGTCCAGCCGCTTCCACTTGGTAGGCGCGACCAGCTGCGACTCAACGAGAATTTTGCAATTCTGAAGGACCGACAAATAATGCACTGTGTAACTTTCTTCGTTTGCTACTGTTTTACGGCGAGAAAGTGAACCTCAGCTTATACAAGAGAAGAACAGTGTGGTGCGCTCCACTAGTGTAGTACTGGCACTCCGGGTTCTGTTCTTTGTACCTCTACTGCGGCCAGAGTGCCGCACGATAGGGGACAGTAGCACACCGTCGCTTGAAGGACTTGTGGCTACGATCGTTTGAATGTGCCTTTCGCCCGCGAGGGCGTGATAGCCGTGGGGACAGACAGCTGAGTTTAAACAGGTATATAATACGTGTGTGTATGTACACGGAGATGATTATGACGCGTGCTGCTGTATCTCACCACAGGTACGTGGCGTGGGCTGAAAAAATCTGTTTTCGGTTTCGTTCACGTATTCACTTGAGCACCGCTGCGCATCGGTGGCTCGTGCTCGTGCATGTTTTTGAAGCAACAAGGCCTCCTTATCGGTTCCCGAAGACAAGCTTTCCACCTTGCGTGTAATGTAATGTAATTTTTCTCAAGACGCCGGCGGAGCCAGAAGAACACGCGAGAAGTTGAAGAGAACAGTTCCGATATACTGGGACGCAGACGTTCTCTCTCGAGGGAAGCTCTGGGGGAAAACGAACGTATCTGTACGTGAAAGTGTGACGGACAACACAAAGAGTTTCCAACTAAAATCTCATGTAAATACTGGGCGGAGTGAGCTTTGAACCTACCATCGGAAATCCTAAAAAATTAGTCAAACAAGGTAGCGTCCCGTGTCACCAAGTTCAGATTGCAGCCTTCGGCAATCTTGACCTTGCACGTATGTGAAATATATGTATACATATACACACCTGTGTACCTCTAACCAAAGCTTGGGGATTTTGACCCTGCACATAGGTTTTATATATACACATATATGTACTTCTAACCAACGCTTTTTCGTTGGCTTAGTGTTGGCAGAAGTATTTGCTG
The DNA here is from genome assembly GCA_000727475.1 of Sarcocystis neurona. NCBI lineage: Eukaryota > Apicomplexa > Conoidasida > Eucoccidiorida > Sarcocystidae > Sarcocystis > Sarcocystis neurona. The sequence continues at coordinate 1,971,809 of KL647298.1, forward strand.
TGTGCGACTTGTACTCGTTAACAGGCTAAGAGACGTAAGTTCTCAGTATATTAGTCTCCATTTGAGCGTCACTTATCGATATAGTTATTGATGCACGTATATGTGTACCTGCATGTCTGTGTGGGCACACAGCAAGGCTTCTGGAGTGCTAATAAGAACACGTGACAGACAGTCGCGATGGTCGACATACAAATGGCGCGAGCGACAGAAGATGGCTTCAACGTAGCGCTCGCAGGCTATCGTTGTACGTTGACTTCTTGCGGTTTTCAGTAGCCGTGTTCACCAGTTCACAGTAGAGCCCACGACTTCGCTGACAAGTGGATTTGCTTGAGCTGGTTACGCATTCTGATGTGTAGCTGGTGGCGGCGATGTCTGAAGTTGCGACGTTTCCTCTGGCCGGCTGTCCTCAAACCAGAGAGAAGACACGGCGTCGGCGAGAAGTCGGTAGGATCGGCAGCAGCACGGCCAAGACGGCGGCCGTGACGATTTCTTCTCAAACAGGAGCGTGTAACCTCATGGAACGTGCAGCTGCTACACGACAGCTCAGAGCGATGTCAGAAGTCCACCAAAGCCGCGGCTGCTCCTTGTGTGCAGGGCACCTCGTTGGAAGTGTAAAGCGCTAGTGAATATTGCAACTGCAGCGGGTCTGCAGCCCGTTCTGATTACGAAAAAGTCAACGTGCTGGTGGCTGCGTGGTTGTGCAGTCGATTTCATCAGATGTATGACCTCTGGGATGTCGCACCTGCTGCGTTTTCGCTGTCCACTTGAGTTCTCTTGTTGCCTCGCCGTCCATTTCAGACACACACACGGCATTCAGTATGCCTGTGGCGGTGCTGCCTACGCTTTGACTGACTGTGAAGTCCGCAGCAGTGCTACGGTGGTACCCCCCCAGTGAACAGCTGCGGTGGTAAAGACAACAATAGCACCGGTAGCAGCAGCTCGAGCGGTAGCCGTCAGCAAGGCCGGCAATCACAAGACTGATCACCAGCAACAGCACCAGCAGAATACCAGCGTCAGCTACGTGGCAGGGGAACCCGCTGGGATGGGCGTTACGTTATCCGTGCCTCCTGCTGCGAAGCGAACACGCCATAGTATTCGGCAGCGGCGTCACACGCAGTTGAATCCCAGATAATGCGGCGGCGGTCAAGCGAGGTTAAAAAAAACTCACGTGGAAGACGCTGAAAATAAATGACCCTCCATCTGCACCTCTGGCTTTGTTTCACTGATTCACAGTAGGTTACAGAAATGTGTACCTCCTGAGAAGCACCGCGGTCGCGGAGATGCGTAGATAGACACAGCGTGCACAGATATTTGTGCGCGAACGTGTATTAAGTTATACGTATGCAGACATGAGTATGCGGGTTGTCCAGACATGAACAGGGACGTTAGTGAATTTACACTGATATAGGTTTGAGTGTGGTTACTAACAGGTGTGCAGGAATATTTGCACATTTACGTTTGCATAGACATCCTTCTCGTTATATACAGATGAGCGTGATGTATGTCTGTGTGTACAAGTATTACTGTTCCCGAAGACGCCGAACGCACCGAGGTCCACGAATTTGGCTCTTCGGCAACTACGAGAAGACTACCCGAGAGCCTCTACAAAAATCAATGCATCCTTCTTTCGGGCGCCCCTTCCCTCTTAAAATAACAAGTCCGCAAGCGAGGCGTCTTTTCTCCTTGAACATTTACGAAAGTCAGACTGCTGTCGATGCTGTCGCTGAAATTCGCCGCTGGTGTGACCGCGTACTTACAGTCTCCTGCAACTGCTCCTATCCACCTTCTGGGAGCGCCTATGTCACCTCTGGGTGTTACTGCTCGGTGTACGTCAGCTTGCTCTCCCTTCTTGTTGCTTGTTCTGCCTCAGCGTGCCCGTCGCTTCTTGCCGGGTTCGTGCGGTGAAGTTTTTGCTGCACGGCGATGCTGCTGCTGTTGCTGCTGCAAGGAGACGCCGATGTGTCTCCCGCAAACACATGCGGCACTGCTGTTGCTTGGAACACGGTGGCCGCTGCTGCAGGACGCACAAAGCCGAGCTGTCTAATTGCCTCTGTTTGTCTACTTCTCCTGCGTCTTTCACTCTCTGCTGCAGCTGTGTTTGCGTATCTTAGGTTGTTCCCATGCGCTTCACGTATCATCCGTCAACTTTCCCTCGCTGCCGCACCTACGTTGATCCCGGTTTCCCCCTAGCAGCCCTCTCCTTCAGCAGCGAGTCACGCAGCATACATCTTGCTACTGCGTCCTTTCTCTCCCCTCCTCTGCAGCCTTCCGCTGTTTCCGCTGTAACTCGTATTGGCCTCGAGCTCCTTTCTTCTTCTGCTGCCACTCCTCTGCTGTTTTCTCTCGCTGCTGCTCCCGAGGCTCTCGCAGCAGCACTACTGGGGCAGCATCACCCGGGACGCAACGACCTGTTGGCACTGCAGCAGCCTCTCGGTCACGCTCTTCCCTGGGGCTGCGGTTGCCGAGCAGCCAGGCAGCCGAAATTCATGGCGAAAACACTGGAAAAACGCATCGGTGTACTCCCCACACTCTCTGCTCACGCTGCGCCCACACACCCGCACATTGTCGCGCGCATCGATCTGGGCGCATGCACCATGCATAAAGCGTGACCGGCGCTCTACCCAGCAGCAGAGAGAGGCAAAACAAGCAACAAACAGGTGGGTGCTGGGCACTTGTGTGAGGCCACCACACACATGCAAAACCAGAGAAACAAGAAAACCCTGCAAACTTCCCAGTGCCGTATATGCAGGTAAGGAGCCCGGTGATGAAACCTGCGCGACGGCAGCCTCATGCAGCTCACGAGGACCGACTCGTATGCAGGGCTGTGCAACACGACGTCGAGTCAAAAGTCACAAACGGCTACGCGTGTGCAAAGGCTACTCTTCGCATGCGTTGCAAGTCCAACAGAGAAGGTCGCAGCATACAGAGGCCGTCTCCATCCGTCCCTTTCACCACGCGTGCGGCAGAACAGCAGCGCACGGTCGGTCTGCTGAAGCTTTTCTCTTCACAGCAGGACACAATAAACATCCCTCTGCAGTATCGCTTATCCTCGAGCCAGCAGGCAAAGAGACATACATGCGTAGGAGTATACCAGGCGCGGGAAGTGTCACACTTTTTGACGAGCAATTCTCACCACGCCCACCAGAAAAAAGAAGTGGTTAATAAAGCTTCTCTTCCTCTCATGCAAGCAAACGAGCAGCAACACTGTACTCCTGCGTCTCCACCAATAGAAATGGAGACATATCTATGTGTCACCCACCAGGCACACATATACATATATATATACACCTGTCTGCTCATGAATATATACAAATGTATGGGTGTGAGGTGACTATGGTGACCCGGGAGGAGGTGGAAAACTAACTGTCTGTCTGAAGCGACAAGCACGTACAACACGTGTGTCACGCGCTGTACTTCTACAGTCAAAAAGCTCGCCATACATTCACGACTATGTATGACACTCTTCATACATGTATAGATATACATAGCATTCTGAGGCTTTCTACGCACACGCATATACCCGAAGCTCTTCACATATATATATATATATGTAGGAAACTTTATCTCTCTCTGTATACATATTTGAAACTCTCCACATACACGTGTGTCTATGAAACTCTCCACCACATATTTATACATATGAAGTCCCCTGTCTCTACGCGTATAGAATACATGTAGGTATATGGTTGAAACTCTCCATACATGTATGTATACAAAGTACTCTCTCTCTCTGCGCATCTTTGCTTGAAACTCTCGGTATATACACATGTGTAAAGTTCCTTCTCTTTTTGTGTTTCCCTCTCTGTCTCTGTACATATATCCAAGGCTCTCCACATGTGTAGTCCTTTGGTCGACAGTCACCACTTACACCAGACGAAGCAGCAACACCGGTGCAGAGTAGTGCCCACACATATGTGTAGGAAGACGGTACAGAGAAAACGCCGAACGCGCCGAGTTTATAGGATGGCCAGAGTCAACAGGCGGCAGCCTGCGGCAGAGAAGTCTTACACACCGCCTTCCTCAACTTTGTCAACTTGCAGTGAATTGCCGATAGACATAAGACTGCAGGCTCTTTATCAATCAACCGCGGCTCTAGCACCCGGCGGTAGACGCAAGCGGCAGCTTGTTCGTGCGACCACAAAGATCAAGTCCTCCTCAAGTGTATCTACATCTATTCATATATGGTTGAGCCCTCTGCTAGTACGTGTGTATGTGTATGCATGCATGTGTTAGTAGATGCAGGTCCTTTACTTCGCTGGCCTGCATTCCCGCCGCATCCATACAGACGCACACAGACACGTGTGTGAATAGTAGGCCCACATCGATACACAAGTGAAGCACATAGAAACTGACACAGACACGCGCATGCGTTGGCATATAGCTAGAATAGCTAGGCACACAGACACATATATTCACAGCCACGTAGAAGGAAATGCTCCACTTCTATTCGCAGCGCATTTCGCTCTCTACAGACAGGCAGGGAAACTCACAGAAAATGGGTGCAAATATACATACACATGTGTATTAAGGCGTGCGGGTCTACAGCTACCTAGCCATGTTCAGTAGACTTACGCGTCCCCATATATATTTACGTATATGAACTTCTCTCTATAGGCAGGCAGGAAAACTCGCAAAAAACGAACCCCAATATATATGTACGCATGTACACGTGTATATCAAGGCACGCGTGTCTACAGTTACCCATACATCTTCAATAAATTCACGCATCCCAGTACATCTTCACCTAAGAAGTGTGGACAGGTTTTGATGTGTCTACCTAGGTACACCTAGCCAAGGTAACATGCCCACACACATTACATATATATGTGTGTGTACATACGTACAGCTAAACGGTTTTGATGTCTCTATCTAGTTACGCCTACCCACGGTAATATGTCCACACACGTAGGGTGTATATATATATATACATACGTACATACGTCACACATCTGCATCTATGTATGCTCCCGTTTACGGGACATCTACATATAAGTGTGTAGCCACGTAGGTGGACAGCGGTCCCATACAGAAACCTAGACATGATACGCCACAGCTGCAGAGGAAGCAGAAGTTCAGGTAGCCGGAGGGTTGGCTCATATGAATACTGACGTGCATGCAAAGAAGGCAGGGGCGAAAGCAGAGAGCGGCAGCACATGATATGTCCACAGACGGGTATATCCTTCGGAAAGGGAAGGGCAAGGGAGACGAAGACAGAGCAGCCCCCTGCAGCACCGGCAACAACACCGGCGAAAGAGTCGCTACTTGTGCGGAACCCCAGAGAGAGCAGCGGCAGCAGCAGCGGTGGTCTCAGCAGCGGAGTAGGGAGAGGAAGACGAAGCGGCAGCAGCAGCCAGCACAGCAACAACAGTGAGGGCACAAAGAACGTGAGGGGCAGCGCGCGGCCAGCAAACCAACAGCAGCGACGAGCAGAGAAGTGTGGAGCAACTGCGTCCGAAGAGAGGAAGCGGGGGAGCAGCAGCAAGAGAGAAATGCATGCGAACGATGAAGAAGCAGCAGCAGCAGGAACTTACACGTCGGCAGCAGCCTGCAGGGCTCTTGTCTTCGCAGCAGCACATTCGGCGCTGGCGTCCGCGGCGCCCTGGACGCACTGCTTGTATACTTGAGCGGCAACTTGGGCTTCAAACACGCTCTGCAGCACGGCCACGTACCACACACAGGAGCCAGGTGTCACTACACCGGAAATGACACTCCTCTCCACATGCAGAGACACGTACACTTTCGTCCACATGCACTCCTCTCCCTGTAATAGATATACACCTACATATATATATATATATAGAACAGGGAAGCACGTAGCAGCTTGCGGTCAAAAGAAGCTCCGCAGCACAGGCACGTACAACACAGCAGTCAGGTGTCATTACACCGAAAGTGACACCCCTACGCACCTATACAGCTACGCAGAGACTACTCCACATCCACTACTCGCAAGTAGTATATATACGTGTAGACAGGGACAAATGCATGCATGTACAGACAAAGATTTAGCGGTGTGCATATCCCGCCCGACAATTCTACATAGACGTGCTGGTGCACGCTAAAATAAGTGGCGCACACAAATGAGCGTTTTCCTCCACATATATATATGTATACATTAGACCTCTCTATAGAGGTGCAGCACTGCGAAAGCAGCTCCTCGTGCGATTTGTGTGAACGGCTCTCTATACCTGCTACACAGCATATGGCAACAGCTAGTCGCCCTTCGAACGCACCGCCGCGTGCTCTGTACAGCTGCAGCCAACTCTGCGCCTCTCTGTTTGCATGCGTGTATTCACGTGTGTGTATTTCTTCGTATGTAACACAACTGCACCTACTCCTCTCCTGGTCGACATACGTCTCTCTGTCCGCATGCGCGTATGCACGTATGTATATTTCTTCGGATGTAAGACATATAGTATTCTGTTCCTCTCTTTGTCCATATACGCAAGGAAGCGAGAGTTGAAAGACTCGGTACAGCACGACAAGAAACCCCAGGCAGAGCCACCAACCGTCATCAGGACCACACACCTGCGCCCACGTGTACAGAAACACAGGCGTAGACAGGAATGAAAACAGGGAGATCCACACGTGTACAGGCAGGCGGAAAACACGCGGGCGTGCCTTCCCATACATGCAGGAAGCGGCAGCAGCGACACGTGGTGGCCGCTGGGCGGGCAGCAATACGTGGTGGCGCAGGCGGGAGCACCTCGGGGGCGGGGCGGCGGCAGCAGCCAGCACATGTGTACAGCTGCAGCAGCCACCTTCGCGACAACAGCTGCGGCAGCAGGAGTTTCCCAAAGAGCAGCTCAGCGAGCAAAGGAGACTGCCCAGGATCCAACGTCGCGAGCAACAGGAGGAGCGTCTCTGCAGCAGTGCAGCAGCAGCAGCACTACCTGGCAGTCGAGCAGCGGCAGCAGTCATCACGGGAGATCGAATGTATCCTACAGCGACCCCGGCTTCCGGCAGGCGACAGGCACCCGTGCTGTGTCGACGGTGAGGCAGATGAGAAGAACTACGTTATCACAGTCACACCTCGTGTTGTTACTCTAGCTTCACTTCCGCATTCCGGTCCTGCCAGCAGCACGCGCGTAGCTGTCTCAGCAAGATTTGCTGCCGCTGATTCCCGCCGGCAACAGCAGAAGACATCTGTGTCGGAAGAAGAAGAAACGCATTGCCCCCTTGAACGAGCCCGGAAGCTGCGGTAGCACCAGCGAAGAAGAATGCTCAAGAGAGGACTAAGAGACAAGCACCGCAGAAACGCTCTCGCAGTTCATTTATATATGAAAAATCTGCAGCGAGCACGCTGTGAAGGACATTCTCACCGCCATTGTCGCCAGAGAAGCGGCTGCTATCCACTGGGGAGGCCGGTTGCTCCTTTGTCCGCCTTTCCACTGCTGCTGCTGTAGCTGGTGTTGCCACCTCTCACAGATGATGCCGTTGCAGCTGAAGAGCTGTCGCGGTCACTTCTCCCAGACGCTGCTGCTGCTCCTGCTGCGTAGCTGCTGGATCTTCTAGAGGGTCTCGCTGCTTCTTCTCGTGGGCCCTGCTGCTGCCGCGCTGCCGGAAGTGTCCTGTCCGTACGTCTGCAGGCGGCTAGGTACCGTCTACGGGTCCCGCGCGAACGTCAGCGGACATCGCAGCTCTGCCGGTGGCTCCTGCAGAGAGTGCGACAATTTTTTACTGCTGTTGCTGCCTCGGGGCTGTACGAGCAGCGGAGAATACCCATAGGAGAGAGAGTAACGAAAGCGAGAGACTGGCGAATCCCCGCTGCTATCTTTCCGGTGTGGGTTGCTGTGCACGGTCGCGTATGCATCTGCCGTTCTTCCCGCTTCTATTAGTGTGGAGTACAGCACAGGAACTACCACTTTTCTGCCACACTTTTAGTAGAAATGCTCAGCAGCAGCAGCTGCGCCGCCGCTTAGTTAGAAAGAGAGAAAGTCGTGCGAATACATCGCTGCCTGCTGTGTGCATACACTGCGTGTTTGTCGCCTGCTCAGGTGTACATACACCTGAAAAGAGCCAATCGTGGAGCCGGTTCTGGGGACGGAAGTGGTTTTTACCGCGTTGTGTGTCGTTCCTGAGCTTGATGGCTGCCTTACAATAAGGCGTCCCCGAGGCCGGAGACAACTCTGGCGAATCCGGCTCGCAGAGACGGCACAGAAGGACGGGAAAAAAGGAGGTGGCTGCTCTTTCACACAGAAGTGAGCAAGACCACAAATCAAGCGAAGCAGATGAAGTGGGCTGCGAATGTGTAGAGGAGGGGGGCGTCCCTGTCCATGTTCGACCACATCGGTCTGCTACTGGTGATAGCACTTCTCACCCGCAGAAAGAGAAGAAAACGGAAGTCATGCGGTGTCGTTGCTGGTTTTGCGGCTGCAGGCAATTGTCTTCGCCTCCCTGGCACCGCTGCCGTACCTGGCGGCTCCTTCCTATTGCTGCTTTCGCTTTCTTCTTCCCCTGCTGCGCTCCTGCTGCCACTCTTCCGGCTGCGGCGCACGTGCTGTCGCTGCTCCGGCTGCCGCGGTCCTCCGGCTGCTGCTCCTCCGGGTGCCTCGCCTCCGCATGACGCTCCGTTTCCTTCGTTTTTAGGCTGCAGCTGCAGTCGCGTGCGCTGCGCATGCGCAGATCTTGCGCGATCCTGCGCTGCTGCGCTGGCTCTGCGCAGTGTGGCTCCTACACGTATGCGGAAGGAGTGCTGCAGGAGCAGGAGCAGGAAAAAGACATGCAGCAGAGCGCAGCAACGGGTCGCAGCAGCAGCAGAAAGAGCAACAGGCGACGCAAACTTCTCCGCTGTGCCCGAGCAACCTTGCAAACATCAATAGTACGCGGTCAGCAGCTATTATTATTGGCTGGAACTACTTCATCGCGCGGCAGTGGCCGAAATTCACCCGCCGAAGAAGCAGCCGGACTGTGGCCGTGCGCGACTTGCGTGCCCTGCCCTATTTTTTGTTGCGCGGATCCTGTCAGACTAAAACACCGACGCTGTCTACAACTTCATCGCGCTGTGTGTCCCTTCTACCTATGGGTAGACTCGGACATTGTTGGGCAAAGAGCGTGTCTTCTGCTCCTGTTGCATCAGGTGCATTTTGTTGCCCGCTGCCACACAACGGCCGCTGCTGCCGCGACCGCTCTCTCGTGGCGCGCGTTGCGTTCCTCGACGCGCCTCTACTTGTACATGCCTGCTGCTTTGGCTTCTAACGTTCCTCCTCTTCCTCCTTCGGCCTTTCTGTCGCTGTTTCTGCTCCTTTCCAACCTGCTGCCAGCGTGCGTATTCGTTGACTGAGCCGTCGTCAGCAGTACTCCGTCCCGCGTCCCGTAAACCCTCTGCCGTTCCTCGTTGCCGCTGCTTTTCTGTCCCCTCTTGCATCCCTCTTTAGAGCAACAGGTTTTGTTTGGCACCAGATGCAAAGGCAAGTCTCTGCCTGAGCTTCATGCGGGACGGCACAGCAAGTCTTCCGCTCGCCTCGATCTCCACCGGCCGCGGTTGAGACGCATATATCCGACGCCAACTTGAAGAGCGCTGCTCTTCCCGCCGCTGCTCTTTCTTAGCTGCCGTGGCCTTCTTCTGGGGGACTGCAGCTGGATCAGTGACTGGTCCGCTGCTGCTGCTTTTTCGTCAACAAGCTGCTCATCTGTGAGATGCTGTGCTGTGCGCCGCGCGGGGCTGTGGTGCTGCAGCATCAGCAACTGCGTCTTGCCTAGCCAGTCGTTTCTTCTTCAGCACTACTTTTCCTTCTTTCTCTAGCGTGTCTGGTCTTCCCGTGTTTCTTTTCTTGCAAAAGAAGGACGCAGCAGCAGCTGACGTGGTCGCCGCTGCTGCTGCGGCAGCGCTCACTTCTGAGACCTCCCGGTGAATCGGGAGTGACGGGGAGCTGGCGGTCAGCAGCAGCAACGGCAGAGCCGCAGCAGAGGCCACAGCAGCAACAGCAGCAACCGCACAAGCAGGTTTACTAAGGTGACCCTCGTTGTCAGTGACGGCTGCACGCAAAGGAGGGGAAGCCGCTCGATTATGTTGCGACTATCTGTCTGCGTGTGCGTGCGTAGCAGCAGCAATGTGTTAAAATAGCGAAGGCCCCGCGGACAGGCATTGACGCTGCTGCGCCAGTTGGAACATTGCTCCAGCAGGGAGTGCCCCTTCCCAGGCGTATGCTTGGCGGGGGACTGGCCGCTGCCGTTATTGACTGCTACCCTCTGGGACTGCGCCGTGGATTTCCTGCTGCACTTGCGAAGCCGCGCGGCGGCAGCTCGCCTAGTGCTGGAGCACCTGTTCTGGGAGACAATGAGGCAGTTGCTACCACGAGTTGCAGCTTTTACAGTTTTCTGTTTAAGGCGGCACTGCAGTTCTTTTGCTGCTGGGGACGCTTAGCGCCGTGGAGTTGCTGCTCTCCTACTTCCCCTCGTATTTTTTGTGCTGCTGCCGCTAGTGAGAGTGCTGCGGGACTTCCTACAGCAGCTCGCGGCTGCTGCTAGGGCAGCAGTTGTTTACTTTATTGTTACCGGGAGTGCTGCTGCAGCGTCTACAGGGCTCGTAGGACGACTCCAGCGCCACTTAGAAGAGTTGCTTCTTCTCGCGTGATCACACCCATGCAGTGACGTGTCTGCGTCTTCTGACAGCAATCGCGACCGTCGTCAAGTTTGCTATCGCTGCCCTGTTGCTTCAAACCAACCCGTGCTGTTGCCTGCTGCTGCTGCTGCTCCTGCTGCTGCTGCTCGTGCTGCTGCTGCTACTTGCACTAGTCGGTGCCACGTTTTGTAGACTGTTAGCCTTTCCTACCACGGGCTTGGCTGCTGAGCAGCAGCTGCCTTCGGATTTCTCTCTGCTCTCATCGCCGCAGCCCTACTACTACTATAGCAGCAACAGCACGTCGTCCTCTCGAGCCGCGCGTCCTCCGTCAGTTGCAGCAGCGTTTTCAAAATGGGAATCTTCCGGTCCGAGGTATGTGGTGGGCGGCCCCTGTGGTTGACACGCTGCTGCGCGGCTTTGAAGCGTGTGCATGCGCTTCACACTCTCTGCCGCTCCTCTGTTCTTAGCGAGAAGGCGTTGCTGATGCTGGGTGCTGGCGACGCTCGGTTTGTCGAGAAGCTGGTGCCACTTTTGGACTGCTGCTTTCTGCTCTTCTACAGCACTTGCTGCTGATGAAGCGTCGCTGCTGTTCCTCGACTGCTGTAGCTGTGCCGCTGCTGGTGGAGCGCTGAAAGGTTACTCGTGTTGCCGTCCTGCGGCTCTTCGTTCCGGTGGACCGGCTGTACAACGACGTTGTTGCTCCACCCATTCTCTCTGTCACGCATTCTTCGTACAAAGACTACCCCAGGATCATCTTCTGCTTGTCTGCTGTGCTGCGGCTTCCGTGCAGCCGGTCCCGTGTCACTGCTGCTGTCCGCTGCTGCTTGGTCTGCTGGGGTCAGCTGCTGCGTATCCTGTGTTGCCGCCACAGCCAGCTGCTGCTTGTCTTGTGCTGCTGCAGCTGCTGTTGCGATCTGCTGCTGCTTCACCTGAGTTGCTGTTGTGATCAGCTGCTCCGTGTCCTGTGGTGCTGCTGCTATCAGCCGCCTCTTGTTGTCGTGTGCTTCTGCTGCGGTTCGCTGCCGTGTGTCTCCTGTGCTGCTGCTGCTGCTGCCGTCTGCTGCCGCTTGTCCTGTGAAGTTGCTGCTGCCACTGCTGCGGCCCTTGGGTTTCTCTGCGTCGAGATCCAGCTGCCGCTGTTGGCGCTCTGTGCCTGCATGCTGTGCTGCAAGGAGCTCTCGTGCTGCTGCTGCTGTTGCTGCTGCTGCTGCCCGAGATTCCCATACGCCGCTGTGATTTCTCTGTGGGGCGCCGCGCTGCTGCTGTGTGTGTGTCTGTGTGTTGCAGCCCATGAGCAAAGGCACGCTGGTGCTGCCCAGCGAGGGAGCGCGGGACTTCCTCGAGATGATAGCCTCGCATGCACTTGTGCAGTTTGTAGATGTGAGTGATACATTCCTCAGCCTTCTCGTCTTGTTGCGTTCCTCCTCTCCTCACGTGTTCTGCGTCTTCTTCGTTGTGTGTCGTCTCACGCACCCCTGGGTCGTGCTCTGGGGCTGCTGCTGCGCGGCACCGTCCTGCGCCCTGCTGTTCCTGCTGCTGCTGCTGCTGGCACCGCCCTCCTGGCACGCTGCGGCAGCACTTTTCTCCCCCACGCGGGTGTCTCTCCCGGGGGAGGAAAAGTGCGCCTGTGGGGCAGCAGCAGTGACCCCGCTGCTGCTGCCTCGGAATACCGCGTCTCTTTGCGATGGTGTAATTTCCCCGCATATTATTCGGCCTCGGTTCTATCGACGCCCAAGCACCCCACACTTCGTGTTCACTGCCATCCGCTAGACACTTGCGTATGCATTGCTGTCAGATGTACACTTGCATATGTATTGCTGTCAGGTATACACTTGCGTATATGTTGCTTTCAGGTATATACTTTCTTGTGCAGGTGTACCTATCATGTGTACCCAGCTGTACCTCTACGCGTCCGTCCACACGTGCGTTTGTCCATATATACGTGTTGCCGTGTATGCAAGTACTCGTATATGTAATATATACATATATGTAAATATGTGGATATACTGCATACAAGTATGTATGCGTGTATGTAGTATATATATGTGTGGGCACAAATACCTGTGTGTGTGCATGTAAACGTGTGTGCGTATGTGTATACATTCGCCGCCATACATACACGACGATACGTAAAGTATAGATGTATATATATGCATGCAGTACATACAAATGTAATATATATGTATATATACGTGCAGAGAGACTGCAGAGACATACATACACATGCACCTACGTAACCAGGCACCTGCGTAGGCGTGCTTGTGTGGGTGGGTGAGGAGGTGTGGAAGTTCCGGCAGGTTCGACTCTGCTGCAGTTTCTCCGCACGCTGGTAGGTGGTCGTGCTGCTGCTGCTGCAACGTATGCCGCGCGTCTTCTTGTGCGTGAAAAGTGTCGTCTGCGTGCGGTTCTACGACGTCGGCGGGCCGAGTCCTACGTATGGGAGGAACTTCTTTGATAAGCTGCCTTTGATGTCCCCTCCCTCAGTTGCGCCACCGCAGCAGCCTGCGGCAGGGAGCGGCCGCCGTTTCTGTGCGGCGAATACGGGAAGGACGGGCGTCTGATCTCTACATATGTATATACATATATATGTGAATGCACGTGTACACATCCGCGCATGTACATATATACATATAGACACACATTTAAGGTAGCTATGTTATACATACATGTGTTTCTACCTTGTATTCAGCATATATATGTCTACACATAGATACTTACACATATATATAGGTAGGTGTACATTTCGGCGCATGTTAACATCCATTGGTAGGTGTACACATCCACCCCTGTATATATATGCATATATGTGTATATATCCATTCAACGGGGGCTGCTTTATATATGTATATGTATGTATGTATTTACGTTGTATTTGACTGAGCTTGATTGTTTTACTGTCCCTTCGATATGCGGATATTGTCTCTGCAAATATATCCTGCGATGTGGCACGCAGGCGCGGGCATGCGCAGCAGTTTCGGGGGTGCAAGCAGACACTGCATATGGTGCGTCCTGGGCGCGCAGCCGGCTGTCACCGGGTGTACGTACACCGTAGGGAAACGTGTTTTCGGGCGATGTGCGGTGTGGGGTGGACGCGCTGCGGTTGCAGATGAACGCTCAAACGTTGCACCGGCGTTACAAGCGCTACGTGCAGCGACTGGAGGAAATGGAGAGAATTCTTCGATTTCTTTACGCGCAGATAGAGCAGCATGCAGCAGCAGCAAAGGAGGCCGTTGCTGCTGCGTCGGGTGACTCGCGACGTTTCGCTTCCTTCTCGTGGTCTGTGGAGGACAGCAGCGAGTGCTCTTCTTCGGACGCGGAAGATGACCCCCGCGTTGCAGGAAACGAAGAAGACGCAGTCGCGTTGCATTTTCTCTCTTCCTCTCAACAACAGCCGCTGCAGCAGCAGCTGCTCCCGCGCCTGCTCTTGTGGGGCACGGGCAGCGCTGGGAGACACAACTCAGACGGCACGGGAGGGGATACCTCTTCTGGAGACGGTGCCGCTGCTGCTGCTGTCGCGCCTCCTTCTCGTTACGGTGCAGCGGCTCCAGGCCGCTCGCAGGGCAGACCAGAAGGCAGTCGGGAGCAGCGCAGTCTGCACGTGTTCGACGCCGGGGATCGCAGCAGCAGCAGTCGCAGCAGCAGCCGCAGCAGCGCATGCAGTGGCAGTCGCAATACGCGTCTCCGTCGCACTGCTGCTGCCGACCCTACACGCAGCAACGGAGGAGGGGGCTCAGCAGAAGACGACGGCGGTGTGTTTGCTGCCGTGCAGCAGGAGCCGCATGCAGCAGCGGCAGCACACCGCAGCGACCGAGAGCCGCGGCGGTCTTTGCGTCTGCCTCGCAGCCGACCTCCCGTCTTTCAGCTCGACCGCGTCGAGGAGGCGCTCAACAAGTTGTACACCCAGTTTGTTCGTTTCTCCCAAAATAACGACGACCTCCTCAGACAGAGAGATGCTGCAGTAGGCCCCCACCACTTCTACATGCATATATCAATGCGTATATACGTGGAGAAAGGTGGGACAATATTTGCACCTGTCGCACACGCATTGAAACGGGCGCTGACCGTCTGCTTCCCTCACACACAGGACCCCCGCGTCAACAGCGCATACGTATCCTCATGCATATGTATATGTGTTATTTGCGTATATAAGCATGGGGAGTGTTACAAGTATATACGTAGACATATAAATATATATACACGTGTGGAGAAGGATGATACCACATGCACGCTTAGGAAAGGGCAACGCCCTTCTGCTTTCCTCACACACAGGAAGCCAAATCACGTATCTGCATGCATATGTATGTAGACAGCTGGAGTTTCACGAGTATATACGCATATCCATGTATATATATATGTACAGGCATGTGGAGGAGAACAATTTCCGTCTGATGTCTGCCAGATGAGCGGACGCGCTCTCCGTATGTTTGTCTCATAAAGAGAAGCGAGCCGTGGATACTCGACCTGCACACAAACACATGCGCGGGCGTCCTTCATGGCAGGTGGTGGTACAGCGGAGAACAAGTCCTCGTGAAGGCAGGTGTTAACAGCGGGCCACCACGCAGGGCTCCCGGATATTTATATGCATACAAGTATCGATGTAGGTAGGTAGACAAGGACTTGGGGATTTATTGACATACCACTCGAATACATGCAGGCGCAGGGCAGACGCGTAGTACTTATAGACCGGTCGTCGTTCTGTATCTATGCCTTGCGTACACGTGTGTGTGTGTGTGGACCCCCACTACGGGCGATTTTTTTCACGTCTCCTAAACCCAGGGCACACACGGACAGGGAGAGAGGCAGCCACTACG